>JANBPK010000899.1:0-38646 GCA_027579435.1 Candolleomyces eurysporus | reverse complement strand
TTGAGGTAGACCGGAGTAGTCCGGTGGCCGCACCGCCTAGCTGGGACGAGATCACGCTTGTGTCATAAACGTGAGACTTGCCCAGGATAGGCAGTTGGCCTCCGGACTAGCCTTGAGGCAGCTCTGATGCTGATCATCGACGAGCATCCCGTGACTCTGCGGTTAGGCGTCTAATATTTAATTCTGGACGCCTCGGCCGATGCTCCGTCGGCCCAGAACCGATGCGCTCTCGAAATTATCTGGAAAACTGCACGAATCGTGCGGTGCGTAAGACGTTGCGAAGATTCGTCATTGACGAACGTAGTAACACGCGAAACGAGAAGCACACATGTAAACGGTAGATAAAGCATTAAAAATGCATGGGTATTGAATCTCCCGACAGCGAATGGAAAACGAAATATTGTCCGCCACCCAAGATCCAAGGTTCAAGATACCGAGCCTGGGACACCTCATACAAGGAAGCCAAATGTGACCCTATACCTAACAAACTGTCAGCTCATCACATCCAACTCGATTGCAGAGAGTAAAGAATAGACAAGAACAGCACGTACCTTCTGCACTCTCGCCCATGATACAAGAAGATAGCTCGAACTTTTACAATATCCAACTCCGACCCAAACTCAAACTCGGTGTAGAACCCAGCAACGTATTCGAAGTGGCCGCGTTCTGCCGGAAGGCAGGCAGAGAGGTGACGCTCAGGGTTCATTTCCTCGCCTTTGACTGTGTATCGCGTGAGTTTCTCGGAGCCGCTGGTGCAGAGGGTAGCTAGGAAGGAGGCATCTACACAGGTGCAGAACCTAGTTTGGTGTGCGTAGGTCATGATGGGGAGAAGTGTAGACGTACCGGATGGTGATTCGGAGAATTTGGTTGCAATAGTAAGCGGTTTGGTACTGAACGTTGAGAGATTAGCTTCGCCAACGAGCTTTCCATAACTTGGCAGTAAGGCGGTGCCTGAAGAAAGATCAAAATTAAAATCCGAGATATAGAAAGCGACAGAAACGACGCACCCTCTCCTAATGATTGTACCCTTTGACGCGAACTACTGGAACCTATCTAGCACGTACAGCTCGTCAACAAGCCACGAAAACAGACGTGAAGCACACATACCTGCGCCTGTCTACCAGCAATACGCAAAGAGCCATAGGCAACACCGGAGTACGTGGTACCTTGTCATTGCAGCCCACATCAGCACCACACTCTCCACCAAGGAATCAAGAGAATTCACCGAAACCTCTTTCGCAACCTGCTGAGCAATGCACGGAGGCAAGATCTGCAAATATGGAGGCGGTAGACTCATCGACTCTGCAGGTGCATTGTAAGCGCGGGGCGTCGAGGCATGAGTGACTCGTGATTGTGACTGGACGAGGGTGGTAGAAGCGGGGCGAATGCAATGTCGAATGACCCGCACTGGTCACTTGCGGCGAAATTTGCTGAGTGTTGTTGCTGCTAAGGAACGGCCCCACGCTGAGCCATCCGCTGTTGCCGTTGGGGAAGTTGTGCATACGTGGATGGAGGACCGGAGAACTTTTGCTTGGAGCCTCCTCAGCGTAGGGTGTATTCGATGTCCCAGCTATGAAGGTTGCAAGGATATTGACATTATCTGGCGAACGGGCGGTTCTTTGGCAAGCACTTCAAATGAAGAGCAAGTTCACGCACCTTGCTCGGTGGCAGCTGAGCCGTCCTCGCCATTTTCACGGTTCCCAGCGTGGTTGAGAGGTTGATCAGTCGATGTGCAACGTGAAGGGGAAGAACGAGCGCGAATCGGGGTTTGAAGATAGCAATGATGGAACAAATCACTTTCATAGGCCCGCGACACCAGCTTTCTCATTTGCGACAGTCCCAATACCGTCAACCCTCGTGGAGCACACACTTCGAAGCTGACTATTTCAAGTATCCTTTGCCAGTGTCTGGCGTCGACGAGGACGAGGACCCATCCCTCCTGATGTTCTTTACACGGAGAGTCATAGGTACAACATCGAATTTGTTGTACTCAAGGGCGACAACATAATGGTCGATGAACGTACGCACTGCGAGATAAAATCACACTGGGTCGACAGGGCTTGTTCCATGTCTTGTCCTCCCTCGCCTTCGTAGCTCATCCCCCCGTTCCGTTTTCTCAGTAGTATCCTCCCGATCAACCTACCTCGTCCAGGTTTACGGAGATTGTGGAAGACGCAGTCCAATCTGTCGACGAGGTATGTAACAACTTGATTGAATTCCCGTTTCAGCATCTGACCCCGCCCTACCAATAGTCCTTGAACGCTCCTCCTACTGGATTCACTCCGTCCTTCGATACCAGGCCGCCAGCACCTCCTGACAGTACATCAGGAGAGGGAATTACATCCGAATTCCTTGTGAACCTTTCGAGTTCATCAACCGTTGACCACGCTGGTTTGAATCCTTGAACTCGACGAGGATTCAAATTAGGAGGGCAAAAACGTAAGTGACTGGGCATACTTTGGTTGAGACTCTCGCTCACACACTGACAGAGGACGTCCAACCCCTGTGCATATTCATCAATCGCCGAAGACCCTGTTCTCGCAGCGTCTGTTCTATTATCAACTTCTACACTCTCAACACCTTTTCTCGATCCGCCAACGCACATCGCCACCATCTTGCAACCATTATTCGACAATACAGGTAGCCTCGATGTACCCCTCTTGTCGCTTCTTCTCGACCTCTTTTCCCGTTCATTGTCTTCTCGAAGCTGCGTCTTACCAATAATCTTGTCCTTATAATTTTTCTCAGGGGTTTGTCTCTCTCTCGCGCGAACTTTTGCTGTATATCTGCCTTCCCAATGCGTGTTCCACCCTGTATCTTTATAATCTCTTTCTCGTATCTTGGCCCGCCTCCCTTGATTATGGCCCTCTGTACACGTACCTATCATCATAGCCACTTTGAATATCAGATTGGACTCGAAGTTCTCTCTGTCACAACCGTGTTAAATTTCCATCTGCGGATTGACGCGAACCCACCACAAGCAGGTGGAAGGCGGTCTGTAAGTGCCAGAGAGACAATTCCGAGTTTATTTTTGTGCTGCTCCGGCATAAGACACAAGATAAGATACATATTCGCTTGAAAGTTTCCCGTAATTTAACTCGCCCCTCGAACCACATGCCTGGCGTTGAACACGTATGTTATCTTGAACAACCCCTTTGAATGGACCCCACTTTCGCCAAACCTCGGATAAAGTGTACGCAGGGCTTCCAGCTTGCGGGTTTCAGTTCACCGATACCGGAGAACGACTTGCTTGGCTTTAGTAGAGTACTTGCGATAGAAAACATTGAATTCGACGTCAGATATTTGAGGGATGTGAGAGGTACTGCAACTTGAAAATGTGGTAATTGACGTCCATCCCGACGGACATTTCGTTCGTCGGACATCCTGCAAGTACCCCGTCCAGATGGTGAGATTCGGGACGTAGCGACCGAGGAAGCACAATTGGTGTGCCACTCCATGGTCCCAGAGCCAACTGGCTGCGTTGTTCTGGGGTAGAGGGTGGAACATCAGATCAATGGCAGAAGACCAGAGGAGAATGTAAACATACCTCTACCGCCCGTTCAGGGTAAGCACAATGAACAGATCCTTTGGCCCAATCCAAGTTGTTACCGGTGGTTACCCCATAACCCTGATGAAGTCGCCGAAAGGTATTGATTTTTGGTGCTCTTTCAATCGAAACGCAACCCCATTGATTCTCGCGTCAAGCCGATACCGGAGAGCGAAGCGTTGAACAAGTTTGAGCCCAAGTCACGACGTTCCCATCCGCGAGGAGTGCTTTGAGGGGGCTAGGACGTTCTTGTCGATGGTAATTTTGATCTACGCAGGCGTCTTCGGCCAATCTTCCTGTTCCGTGGGCAACTTGGTCTGTTCACAAAGTAAACACCCAGCTCAAGCCTTATGATCGACAAAGAATGCCGCACCTTCATGATATACGGCCTCGCACAAGTCGCCGTCAAGACCAAACTCCTCTTCAACCAGCCGTACTGCGCAGCATCACGTAACGTCGCGGTATCTGCGTCAAGAGGGTGAGCCATAAACGGTTGCCGAATTGTTGCTGTGCGATTCAAGGTGAACTTCCTCGTGAAACGAATTGCTAAGCTCAACACGCTGCCCGCTCTCTGCGAAATCTCCGACCAGCTAAAGGACCAGAGGGTGTCGCTCTTCATGCAATTCGAGTACCCATGTCACGCGATGAGCAAATATCAGAATGGGAAGAATACATACAAAGCTCTACCCACCTGATCTACAACCGGGCCAAGCACTTCTCTTCGGAGCAGGTTCCCGATTGGTGGGGCCAACGGCGGTGTCGTGTGGGTCTTTGACATTGAAGTGAGTGAATTGGAATATGTTGTCTGCGAGAGAGCGTAAATCGTTTGCTCAGGGTCCTTTCAAGGGACGATCGCAACCGCAAGAAAACTTACCATTTTCGACACCAGAATGATTCGGTTTATCAGATTAGCTGAAGGAGGCACTAGGAATATATGCTGGTAAGTCAAGGTTTCGCACCCAGGGCATCACACTCGCTAGAGTAGCAACAATGCTGGGTCGAGGTACCCAGGATGGTCCGTCAAAAGTGTCTGATCTAGGGGTTTTGGTTAGAAAAGAGACACAACCTTGGAAGAATGGAAGCCTACCTTGACAAGCTCACGAAACCTCAAATCCAGAAATAAGCTCATTTCCGCAATCTCGAGGCATGCCACTTGTCCAATGATCTAAAACGTAGAGCAATTGATGATCAGGATTGAGCTACCCGATAAGAAAAATGTTCAAAACTCACCATGTACACAGCGAAATCAACCGAAACGCGGCTGGCATGGCAGAAGATAAAGTTGTGCAAATGCGTGAAATAGTGAAGGTCAGTGAGGTGAACGCAATGAATGGTAAGGGCTTCGGGTTCAGTGATGATCTTGGACCCATCCCTCCAGGTATTGCCGCCTACATGAGCGCTCGCAACCAGGCCGGCTACGATTTAGCTGTCTCGTACATGGTTTCACAGGCTTCTGCGCGTTCTGTGAGCCAAACTTCTAAGGGGAAGAATGATAATTAGAATCGGAGCGCGAGAAACTCGAGAAGAGAAAGCGGGGTGCAACACAGAACACTCACCGGGATTGGCGACGGCTCCGGTGTCTCTGGTCGATAGGTCTCTTCCCAGGCTGTAAGAGGTGGCTGAAATTGAGCAAGTCATCATGAATACTCAAGGGGGAGAAGAGGTGAACGAGATTTGCAGCTTACCGGAATATGGGGCACCTAGGATCCACAGCAAATTCGTCTCGAAGCGCACGGGGCTCTGAGAACAGTTTGAGCTATTCGCATTTCGAGGTGCCGGCCATGGGAGTCACGTTCTTTGCCCCTAAGCTCCACGTAGTACTGCAACCAACGTTGTCGTAGAGCAAGCATGATGGGATCCGGAGGAGGGGGNCGCTTCGTTGACATTACAGGCTCGGATAAACGCTATCGGATATCTACAGCGCTCACCGGAGGCGAAGATGGAGGCGGGGGACNTCATCGCCTGCAGACTTGTTGAACGCGGGCAGATGGCGTTGGCGCATGACCGTCTCTGATGCCATGACCGAATGAGAGCAATGGAGGCAGGGGCGAATGCGATGTCGAACAACCTGGTCACGTTGCTGCTGAGGAAAGGCTCCATGCTGAACGATCTGCTGTCACCTTTGCGGAAGTTGAGCATCATGATGAGTGGTGAAGGACTGAGGACATGATGGGCATTCTTTAACGTAGGCTGGAAGCCCTTCGAGGTCCCAGCTATGAGGGTAATTCTACGCTTGTTTGGTTGAACTCGGTGGATGAGGTCGGAGTCCGAACCGCCGGCAAAAGACCACCATGCGTTGAATTTTGCTTACTTTTCCTCTGCCTCGCTAACTGAGAATCCCAAAGCCTTCCATGCGTCATCGGTTTCCCTGCTCCAGTTCAACACACTTCGATTAGGACCTCTTCAAGGTGGTCGATCCAGAGGGCGTGGTTATGCTGCAGTCGCCGGAACTATCTGGTGCTGTCTTCCTCACCCAGCAATGCGTCCAAATCCCTGTTGGACTATGGCAAAGGTGAGTCCATATCCTGTTTCATACAACGTATTCTCATTCTTCACAGGGCGACAAACACGTTCATATTCCTTCAATTCTGGCCGCTTGGAATATCTCTTGGAAATTGTACCACACTCGGTATCACACACGTAAGTCCCTCGAAGTTTGCCCGTATCCCTTCAGTCTCATTTGCATGCTTCTCTGGTATTATCGAAATCTTCACCCGCGTTCTGGCGACAGCATAGTCAATCTACGCTGTCTGGAGAACCAACTACCACGCTGATGCGTACGAGATGTATACCAGGCTAGGAACGCCTTGCTCTCTCGGCATCTTCTCCGAGTACTCTGAGACGCGGTTTGCAGCTCATGCTGGTGAATTTGTGCATCAACTCCGGTGGAAACTCCTTTGTAGATTGCAGGTACGGTGGTGTCTGTCATCGCACTCTGCGTCGCTCCATATTTGTCGTTCGACCTCCTGAAGGTTGGTGTCAAGAAATTAACAGCACACTTCGGTCGATCTCATTTGAACTACAGTTCGTAGCCTTTCAGCTGTGTAGGTGCTCCGGCACACGTCCAACGAATCAACAAGGTGCAATCACTATATAATGCCTATCAGCCCCTTCCTCCGCCATTCTGACCGACCTGGCAGCATCCCAGCTCTTCCTGGCGTCAGTGTGGATGTTTCCGTCCCATGCAACACAGCCATTGCCAAATCTCCGACTACACTTCAGACTATATCGCGTCCTTCATTACCTCAGCCGTGGTACGTTCGTTATTCCATGACTTCCCTAGTCTTCCTTCGCTAACTATCTTTCTTTCCCTGGACAACTCCTTCCTGGTACACCTCCCTCTTCCTCCCTCAGGTCTAGTACACCTTCAAACGCGAAAAACAAATACTCATCGTCGCCTTCCTGATCATTGCCTTCATCACCTCTCTGGCTGAAGCGTCATGTTCTACTCGATCGTCTACCAAATGAGCATTTATCCAATGACCGTCCCTTGGTGTGTTCACCGTCGCCTCACACTTCCTTCTGGCAAGCATCATCCCGGGAATCATGCGTCACCTTGAGTTTAATTTGGGAAGGGGCATACTGTATACCGTGAGTACTCATTTCTATCATTCTCTGCTGCGTCTAAAGCACTAACCATCAACTAACAGGCTCTGCTCTTGTTGCTATCATCACAGTATACACTGAAGCCGCCCCCTCTTTTCAAATCTTCACAAAAGGGGTCTTCACCTGCGACGACAAGAAAGGCGCATTCGACTTGGTTGAACTAGGAGAGATGTATTAGGTCCCAGCTCGAGAAAATCGACGTGTCAGATCGATAGTCTGGGATACGTTTTCGCACCTCCCTCAACTTTCCAAGCTATGAGGATCTCTCCAGCCCATCTTCCACCATTTGAATCACGGGTTGTTTTCTTGTCCTTTCTTCATGTTCGTGGATGCATCTTTGAGAATAGAAGTCGCGCAAGTACATGTATTGTGCAGACTACATGTTGGGTATTTACGTATACCCCAGTCACGACGCAAAATAGGACTACGTCGAGGCTTTCACGGACCTTCCTACCCAACCCCGTTTTGGTTACAGCGGTAAAATGGTTTGAGGATTGTCGGAAAATCCGAGTTTTCGAAATCTAATCATCTAGCCTTCAAGAGTGGTAAGAAGGATTCCGGCTTGGCTGTCCCACAGGCGCACTGCGGCGCTGTACTCGTTCTTCTTCGCAGCTGAGGCGGGGGTAGCTTGGAGGGATGATACAGCATCTTCAACGCTTTCGATCGGGGCAGCGGCAATAGCAGCACCGGGGACCACTGCACCAACCCCAGTATCGTAGAGATTCACCTTTCCCTAATCCATCGGTGTTTTCGTACAAAGCATGGTCTTGATGCTGCTCACATTCTCCATAATTTGATGTGCCCAGCTTGGGGGGTCTGACACTGGTGGCCGGCGTCAAAGTGCAAGACTGCATTGGAGTGTCGAGCCTCCAGTTGCTGGTATGATTCTTTCTTTCTTCTGCTAGAAACAGATGGGTTTAAGAAAAGCTCGATTATGTAGATCACAGCGTTTCAGCAGCGGTGCTTCAAGTTGCGGTGAGAGAGCCTTGAGGTGGTCCTGATGCTGACCATTAAGCGGTTCAGTTTGGGTATGTGGAGACCTTGAAGTTTGATATCTGCACAAAGGGCAGCAATGTCAGCTGTAGCGCTGACCTCTGTGCCATGCCTTTGGTGCAAATCAGTTGTTCAGCACCTGAGAGCCATAAAATTCGCCTGCTCCATCTGAAAACACAGTGGATGCCTGACAATGAGCACATAACCATTCTCATACTTCCTCATTTTGATCTTGCAACTGATGTCATTATCCCTTTGAGTTGGTTCTGCATCTAGGCCCCTGTCCAACACATCCTCTCCCAAGCCAACCAGATCTCCCAACAACCCTCTGACATCAGCATTTGCCACCTGTGAGGACAGATCCTCATTCCTGTCTCTCTATGATCCCTCTTTCTTAAACAATCCCACTCCCCTTGATGCAGCAGCCCCCAAAAGCTAATCAAGACCCAGATACTCCTCCACCTTCTCCATCTAGCTCCCCACCGAGACATCTTTCATCTCTTGGACTCATTGCGCCAATGGACCCCCAATCACATTCCTTGTGTTGCACCTTTGCTATCACCAGTGATTTCTGGGCTCAGGCTTGTCAAAATCATGAGCCTGGCCTGGCTCAAGTTCAGATGCCAGCTTCTAGACTATAATTAATTTTTAATAAATTGAAATTAGGAGTAGAATAATTTGTAACAGTTACACTACTATACATCAGTAATAAGTATCATAAATTGTTGCAATATGCTGGAACTGAACCAGCAACTCCTTGGTTCCAATGAGAACCCCACCTGGACCCATGATGACTAGCTGTGGTCCATTGTACATTTTTCAAAACCAAAAAATGCATGATTGAGCAAGGTGGGTCCTCATCAGTCGCAGTTGTGGGACACTCAATCATGACCCATTGTTCCTCATCTGGCTTTGTTGTACTCAATGTACTGAGCACAATGGGTCATGCTGTTTAATTTTTTTCAAATATCACTTGATATCCAGGTTCTCATTTGTGGTCCATCATGACCTGTAGGAATAGGTATTGCATCTGGATTTTTTTTGTACACATGTCCTAAAACTACATTGCATTCATTGTTTTCACTGAATCCAGTCTGTTCCCCAGACTACATTCCAGCAGGTTGATATAGTACAAGCAGGGCTGCAAGAAAGCAAATTGAGATTGCATAGAAGCTGGTAGGAAAAGTTGAGCTTGCAGTTACAATTTGCCATGACAGAAAGGATCTAAACACCCTAAGAGGAGAGCTGTCAGTCAGAGCATCAAAACAACATTAAATTCTCTCAGAGCAGAAGCAAAAAAGGCATGAGAAAAGCATAGCACAAACTTAAAAACAGATTCAGGCTTGTTGAAGGTTCAGCATTGCTGCAGCTTTAAGTGCTGTGCCCCTGGCCCCAGCCACATTTCTCATTGCACTCAGTGATGTTATTAGCTTCTGGAAATTGTTCTTTCCCTCACCTGTTGCTCCTTGGAACACCTTGTGGGTTACCATGCCCAGCATGATAGGTACTACCTCAATGCACAATTGGTGATTCCTTGGCAAGCATGGACTTAACATTACTGGATCCAGGGTTGCTGGGACTCAACAAGAGATCAGAGCAGAAATCACCTTTCATGAGGTCAAAAGAGATGTCAGACATGATCATGAGAGATGTGGAGATGAGTGATGACAGGAACAGCAAAGGATGATTATTGCGCAAACCCATAATTCCATGGGGCCCAGAAACAACATACTGTAAACTGAGTACTTTCACCATGCATTAAACATCTTGGAATTCATAAAAATTGATAGGAAAGTGTTGGTGTTGAGTATTGAGTATTGAATAGGGTATTGGATAGGTATGTTACATGAGATGGTGGAGATCACACAATAGGTTATTCCGAGGCATTTTTGACTCGGGTACTACGGGGGTTCGACGCGTGCCAAGACGGTGCTTCCGGCATGTGCAGCCATCACGCGGCCGCGGTTTTCCGATTTACCATTCGTGGGCTTTCATTTCCTTTTGTGTTTTCGGTTCCCCTCTGGACGCAAGCCCGAGGACAACAAGGGATGCAACTCGTCGTTAGCCGGAATGGATGTATACGCTCTGTTTGAAATACATATTCATCGAAAGTCGATGCTCGGTAAAGTTTGGAAGGAATCGTTCACCGTTAAACGCGAAGGACCGGCAGCAAGGGTGGGCTGAATCGTTGATAGAAAACCGGTCAAAAATGCCTTGGGTACTTGCCGTGCGAAGCATCGGCCACTTCACACAGGTGGCGGTCATGTAGAAAGAATATCAGTGATGAAATTCTCATCATGGGTCACAATTGGTCACTTCTCACTGGGCCCTAGCAAGGTTGATTAACTCAAACTGCTGCACCATTCTTACTTTTAGCATTCACAATTTTTTAAAAAAGAGAGGAACTCTCAGGCCTGACCAAAGCCCTGGCCTGGGACACCCAAATTCGTTCTCAGATCTGGACTACTAGCTTAGCTCAAAAGGGCCCTAGACGTTAGGGCTTCAGGCCCAAGCCTGTAAATCACTAGTTGAATCCACCATTTATCCACACCACAGTCTGTTTTTGCTCTCTTAATATTTGTACTAGAGAAGGTCAGTCCCACCAACTGGATCATCTCTGTTACACCATAACACAAATTCTACAAAACAAACATCAAGATCAACATTGAATAGAACTGTGTTGAGAAGAAGCATTCACAACCATTGATTTCTTTTTCTTTGCAACCCTCCAAGTAAACAACAGCATTGGAAAGAAAAGGGGATCTTCAATCTACTAGAACAAAACTGAGAACCCTATCATCTCCTCAGCTTTGCTGCTGTTGGTCTTAGACTTGTCCTCTCTGACTACTTGTGCAAGGATTATCAAGAGGTTGAACAAGGCTCATGGGAGAAAGTCAAAAGAGCAGTGATATTAATCAAGGAAAGCCCATTAGGATCTCCTACTGCATCCTACAAAAATTTGGCTGAGAAAAGAGTGGACATTCCCTGCTGAGAGTTGTTCATACAACTCTGTGTTAGTCTGCAGTTCCTGTAAAGAAGCCTCCCTGAGCAGCCAGAGCTGTTGATGCTCAGATTGCTAGGATATTTAGCCTCAACACTGTTTTAATGTTACAACTGTTCTCATCAGAAGTGCACCTTCTGTGAATTGTTTTAGCACCTTTTAGTGAGTGATTGAGGTTGTATTGTCTATTCCCTTATCCTTTCCCCTTCTCTTAACTTTTTTTTTATCTTTTTATCCTCATTCTTTCACCATTTTATTCCTTTCTCAGTCAGCCACTCTTCATTCTTTCCTGAGTTTTGGTCAGAATGAGTTGGAACTGCTATCATCATGTCCAGGTTGGATGATGGTCCCAATAACAGTTTGTGACAATGGATTGCCAGTTTTGGCCTAGTCTCACTATTGATGGTCTTGTGGCCAGAGTTGGTAACCTGCCCTTCTGTCCCAGCCTCCTTCCTGCTGCTCAATAAGCAGTATATTTAATAAGGGCTCACAATGAACATGGAAGAAAAAAAANGATAAAGTGAAAGTGAATTTATGTTAATGTACAACAAATACTGTACATGCAAGTGTTTTGAGAAAAGTCAGTCTAAATCTGAAAAATTCTGGATTAACTATGGTTGTTTGGAACTTGGGAAAGATCAAGAGAATAAACTCTGCCATTTTGACAGCCAATGGCTGCAAGTGAAAGTGTGGAGTTAAAAGATACTGTGGAAATCTGCCAACTTGATGGAAACCAGCAAATTGGAACCACAGTTAGTGACAAAGGCTGGCCAGTCAGTTTAACTTTAACCAATCCAGAAACAGAGGGGGCATGTTTTGTGAGATGGGTATAGAATGTTGAAGAGTGAACAAAATCCAAGAAAAGAAATTCACCTTCAAGAGTAGCAAGAGGGGTTCCTGCTTGGCTGTCCCACAGGTGCACTGTCTTGTCATAGATGCAGATGCCAACCTTTGCCCATCAGGTGAGAAAGCAACACTGTTTACCCAATCAGAATGGCCTTTAAGAGTGGCAAGAAGGGTTCCTGCTTGGCTGTCCCACAGGCACACTGTCCTATCTTTAGATGCAGATGCCAGCCTTTGCCCATCAGAGGATAAGGCAATACTTGTTACAGCCTCTGAATGACCTTGCATCACATTTTGGCCCAATGCAGAATAGTATCAAAATTTTCTAATCAAAGGATGCGTTTTGCAACGATTTTGCCAAATGTAAAACGATTGGATCCCAGCAGTGTTTGGCACCAAGCTCAGCACACTCAAAAAGGCAATCAAGGTCTAATGATAGCACCAACATGTATGCATGACTGGCATGGCAGCAGCTTGGTGCAGCATATACCCTCTCCCAACCTCTCTTTCTCTCCTATCTGTGGCCTGGACTCTTAGAAAATAGTATGAGTGCATGTAATACTTGTGGGTACCAAAAGTGATGGCAGTTCAGTGTTTTCCCAGCCAAAACTGTGATTTTGTAAGCCTCATATCTCAACAACCATTACACAGAATCAGTTGAAATAATTTTAAGAAGCATTGTAGGCTAACCTTAAGTTACCAACTTGAAGATGGGAGCAAAATTTAATCTCAATGCAGAGATAGGAATTGTTAGCCAGCACCAGTTTAATGGCCTTCCTCACCAGTGCCCTGTCAGATTTATGCCATTCTTGCTGAGAATATTCAGTGAGCACCAAGATATTATATCCTCAGCTTATATGCTCAACGTCTTCCTCATTGTTGAGTGGTAACTACATTATTGAGCTGCCATCACTTTTGGTACCCATGAGTATATATTAGCCACACATCTGACTCATGTGGCCCCAGTACAGTATAAATGGACTGCTCTTGTTTATGTTTCTACATCAAATTGTTGCTTACTCTATTGCTCTATTACTTGAAATCTATTGCCCTATTGCTTGGACTTATGTTTATTTTGTGTGGCATGATATTTTGAACTGAAAGATAACAATAAATTGAGTCGTACTCTGGTGTACACTTGAGAACTTGTGGATACTAGCAGAGAAGGATTTATCTAATTCTTAATACCAATACTACTCCCACAACTTGCACATTGATTTTGTGCAGCCTGAATCTGTTACCCAAGGTCACTGTTCAGAAAAGATCTTGTGTGGCTCAACTCATAAGTTAAGTGTGTGTGTGTTGAGTAGGGTGGTTTCTTAATCTTGCCATTCTCAATCTTTTCACTCCCAAATATGGTAGTTGGAATGTTGATCAACTTGGCAGATTTGCAATCAATCCTCAAAGCCACTGGCTACTCTTTTAAGATTTCTGCTTAGCAATTGTCAGGGCAAATCCCCTTGTAGTGTGCAAAACTCCCTCTAATACTGTACCTTGCTAAGTCAGGCATACTAGATTGTGTTCTCCCTGGTACTCAGTGGTTTTGGATACATTTGCAAAGCCTTCTCAAATTTGAAGTACTATTACAGAACTGTCTTACTTGACTTTTGAGACACACTTGGGAGTCTGCTAGGTTGACAGTCAGGGTAACTTCAACTCTCTCTTATTTCCCTAACTTTTCAAAGATTGTTTCTATGTCTGAGTCAGTTTGCAAACCTGAAGAATGTGTTTGCAAACTTTCTAGGGGTGTTTATGTATCAGGCACATCACTGGGCCACTGCATAAGCTCTAGAACAGACACCTATTTCACATAAAGCTCAACATAGACATTGGTGAATGGGAAGTGCAAGATATCGATTCTAGACACAAGAAACAGTGGGATGTCCATATAAACACAACAGTGCCAGCAGTGGGAGCCAAATGAATTTGATTTTTTGCCACAAACAAGGTTCTAGTATCAAACAATGGATTGGGCTGATGGTCACCAGTAGGAAGATAGTTGATATGTGGTATCAACTGAGAAAGATCAAGCAGAATACAACTCAAGTCCAAAGTCTTGTCATTCTCCAGAGCTTGGCTGTTGAATGCACTGTAAAGGAGATTCTTAATGCACCAGGCTGGGTGCCAATCCCAGACAACTCCAACCTTTGGCAGCATATTTTAATTTGACTCAAACCTTGTTAATACTAATGCCAGCTTTACTGGCAATTTCATTAGTTGCATTCAAAATTGAGGTGCCAAATCTGCTGCACTTGCAAGATTTGGCAGGTCAGCCATCTTTGGGCATAAAATAAATGGAGGTAATAATATCAAACCTCACAGCCTAGCCTGAAACATGGTGAAATCCATGATACAAGTGCTCAGCATTTACATGGACAAGAGGGCAAAAATGAATTTATTGAAATGTACAACAGATAATGCATACACAAAGGTTCAAGAGAGGTAGCAGCAGGAATCACATCTGTCTAAATAAGAGAAATTTTGGATTCATCATGATTTTTGGACACTTGAGAGATGTCAAGAGTGTAGACTCTGCCATCTGTATGTCCAATGGCTACAAATGAAAATGTAGAGTCAAAAGATAAACTGGAAACTTTCCAGGATGAAGGAAACCAGCAAATGGGAACCACAGTTGGTGACAAAGGCTGGTCAGCCAATTTGGCTCTGACCAATCCAGAAACAGGGGGGTGGTATTTTGTAGTTTTTGCATAGAGTGTTGAAGAGTCTGGAAAACCCATGGAAAGGAGTGTACATTCAAGAGTGGTAAGAAGGGTTCCCACTTGGCTGTCCCACAGGCACACTGTGCTATCTTTGGATGCAGATGCCAGCCTTTGCCCATCAGGTGAGAAGGCAACACTCTTTACCCAAGAGGAATGGCCTTTAAGAGTGGCAAGAAGGCTTCCTGCTTGGCTGTCCCACAGGCACACTGTGCTATCATGAGATGCAGATGCCAGCCTTTGCCCATCAGGTGAGAAGGTAACAATGTTTATAGAGCCTGTATGGCCCTTCAAAACTGCAAGCTCCAATGGCCATGTTGTATCTCCTTTTGTAACATGTACTTGATCTTGTTGCTCTTGATACATTTCCTGGATGGTTGTATGCTTTGGTGCCAGGGGTATGCAAGACCAATATATATGCAATGGTGCCCTTCTGATAATGCTCGAGTTCAGCAAAAGAAATCTCTGGCTATCTTGAATGGTTTGTTTCAATGACTCTGAGCTATTGTGACTCTCCTACAGTGATTGTGATATATTTTAGTAAATATTAGACCATGATTACCATCTACGGTTGACATACCAAATTTGCCAAGGTTGTTTTCAGCATAGTGTGTGCTATGTCCAGCTGTTTGATATAGGCCAATACTTCAAGCCAATGCATTAGATGCTTCTTTGAGAATTCCTCCAACAAGGCAATTAGATCTGAGTCCATCCCCTCCAGTTTGCTAAGGTGATTAGCCCAGTAGCATACTGCATATTCCAACTCTTTGGAGATGTGGTCTGTAGTYAGGCCTTCTTTGAGCAAGTCATCAAGGTCTTTGTATTGATTCTCAGAAGGTACAGACACTTGGCAAATGTTGAACTTGAGTTGTCTGTTCATCACTTTTAGGCAATCCTTTGCCAATTCCAAATGCTGCTCCTTTTCCACAATTTGGAATTCAGAGGGACAAGAAGGTCCAGTGATGAAGTCTGGAAAAGATTTGTGATGAGGCTTGTATGTGAGGGCAGGACCTTCACCCAATGGAGCAAGAATAGAATGCAAGTTGGCCAAAGCAGCTTTAAGATTACCCTCTGTCTCCTTTAGCAGATTTGCTAAAATTGGGGCAGGAAGAGGAACCTGWAAGGNCTAGAATAGCACCAACAATTTTTTGGAATCTACTGAGCCACTTTTCTGCCTTTCCAGGAGGCTTTGCAGATTYAAGCACATTGAGATATAAAGCATCCAATTGAGCCATTGCACTATTGTCAGCTTGCAAATCCAAAAGCTGTGCAAGTTGGCCCATAGGATCAAGATATTGTTTATCAAGTATAAACTTGATGGCAGTGGATGCAAAGATGAAGAGTTTCCCAGATAATTTGGCAAGTTTAGTCTTGTCCTCTGCTCTTGGCTGCCAGGAAGGATCATATGAGTCCCCTAGAGCTTTCTGCATTTTGAGTGGGGACAAGCAATCATGTACATACAGAGAAATATCCTGCTCAACTATCAGGTCTTCTATTTCCTGAAGATGGAAGACATTTGCRTCTGGTGTGTCCATATACTTGCTCCTCAGGTCCAGCTCTGGACGAGTGGTAAGCAAAACCTTGACATTTGGCAACCGAGAGACTGAGGATATGATAAGTTCCAAAACATTGGAGGCATCAGGYTCMATACATTCATCCAGAGCATCAAAGACCAGAACAAGTGGAGTTATTCTTTGCTCAAGCAGCRGAAGGAGTGGCTTGGCCACAAGCAGGCTGAACTGCTGAGTCAGAACCTTGCTCAGAGCCTCAGGATTACCAGTAATGGCACCTGCAATGGCTTTTCCATAAGATGCATCATAKCGAGCAAGCTGGTACGCAACAGTATGCACAAAKCCYGAAGATTTCTTGCGATCCTCCTGATCTCGAGAGAAACAAAAGCTTGCCCCGAGAGAGTTGATGCCTGCTGCACGCTGTGCTACAGTTATGGCCACAGTAGACTTGCCAATCCCAGCAATSCCATCRAGAACATAGAGTGGAGGGTGGCCATCAGAGGTAGAACCACTCATCCAGCGCCCGATATTAGCCAACAGCGTGGAGCGGGTACCTTCGAAGCAGGACACAACCTTGTCCGCAACCTCCTGYGAGTCATATGCAGCACCAGGRRCCCACTTGAGYYGGTYAAGAGYWGCATTCTRMTTGTCCAGTTAATGAAAASGACCATTNAKSAGNCGTACAYGGAGAACAGACCTCRAAGTGTTTGTCAAGCGTAGAGAGACCCTGCATCCATTCTGCCTGCTCTTGAACAGTGGCAAGGATRTTRCTCAARACRATCGTCCCCGCGATGTGATTTTCGATCTGTCGAGCACAMGTGAGCTGCTASTACAAAGATATAAGGCCKATKAGGAGCGTACCCAAAAGCATTGCAAGAGTTCGTCGAGCTTCTTGTTTGCGTTCTTGAGAACCTCGACATTATCYTCCACCAGCACGTACGCCGCAWATCCTGTCGACTTTTCCTTAWWCGTGGYCTTCAAAGTGTCCTGTATTCCCCTGTGGCCAGAAGGTCACTTGACATTGGACCAAGTAYCRAAAGAAGATACGTACTCCACAAGACGTCCAATGCTATTTTTCAGATCCTCCGACAGGAGCTTTGTATCCTTTCCGCTGACAACATTGACAATACTCGAGCCCAGGAGGTCGCAACGTTTCTCCAGAATCTCCACTTCTTCCTTGTTTGAATCGACTTTCTATATAACGTTTGAGTGACATGCACGAAACCAAAGTAGAAGGAACGCCTACCTCGACAACATCCACCACTTTYAGCAATGCTTCAGCCGGACCTTTGAACGGCTCAGGAATGAGAGTTGCCGCGATACCCAGCGCAGTCTTGAATGTCCCCCCCGCGACGGGCCCAGAGCTTGGAGGAATTCGTAGCAGACGTCGACTCCTTCACGGCGCTGTGAGCCATCCCAAGGGCAGGAGCGGGGGGACCTTCAGGGGCTTCCTGCATATTGTGAGCGCCGACTTGCTCCGCAGCGACAACGGGCGCCGAGGCAGCGGAGGCGGGCGCAGTCTTGTGCAAAAGATTGTCGTCATCGTCAGTAGCAACTGAAGCAAGGGTTGCCTGGGGTTGAAGGGGGGAAACGGTCTCTTGGAGGTTGTTGGCGGGTGTCGAGGGGAGGGCAGTCTCAGCGCCATGGGCGTGGGGAACGCCGCCTGTGGTATCCGGTTCCATTTTGGTGGCTTCAACAGCAGCAAGTGAGTTACTGTCAAGTCGTACGGCACTGGAACACTCACCGATGGACGCCGGAGTGTTTGCGATGCCATGGCTAGTGGCGGCCTCCTCTTCACGCTCCGGAACAAGTGGAGTGATCGGGGTCTCCGCCGAAGCGGTTTGTTCGTTCCTCGCAGCTGAAAGAGACGCAGCGTAAGTAGAGTTGGGGGAGAGATGACGCCACTTCCTGACCTGTTTCAAATTTGGCAGGGGCACCGAGAGCCTCCTCTGCGCTCGGGGTCCCTACAACAGCAGCAGCCTCAGTGTCGACAGCGCCCATTCCACCGCCCGCAGAAACTTCCCCATCCCTACCCCTGACATCGGCGGTGTTGCCCGACCCCGAAGCAGCAGTACCCCCAGCGTCTTGAGGCCTTGGTTCTCCCTCTCCCTCGTTCTTTGGTTTGCCTCGATCGAACAACGATTTGACACCCTTCTCCACCTTCTGCGTGCGCCTTTCAATCTTGGCCTTCCCCTTTTTATACTTCTCCCCTGCCCACACTCTCAATCCACTGGCTCTGCTGGGGGTTTGACTGCCATCGGTAACTGGCGTCGCAGCGCCAGACGGAGTTGGCGTGTGCTCCGGATTGTTGGGAAGGCCGAGGTTTCCACCTCCTCCAGAGTCAGTAAATTCAGACATATTGGTTCGTTGGTTGGTTGGTTCGTAAAGTTCGGTTAGATCGCAAAGTTTCGCCAGTGGATGGTGGTCCAAGTTCAAGTTGCGGTCAGAGGGCCTCGAGGCAGTCCTGACGCTGATCATCGATGACCATCCCGTGACATCCCCGGTCGCTGGGTTGGGCAACTAATCCTCCGACTCCGGGGTGCGGAGTCAATACGGTTCCAAAATAATCTCGAAACGAGCCGGCCGGAGGTTGAGCGGTTCAGTAAGAAGTAGAAATCGTCGTACTTGACGGGCGTATTCAAATTATGAGGACGAGGAGCACATGGTAGATAGACCGTAAAAACATATGGGTATTGGATCTCCAAACACCAGACGGACAACGAAATCGAATCCACCATTCACTGATCCCCAAGGTTAAAGAATGTCGAGTCTGGGGGATCTCATCCGAGAGAATCAAATATGACCCTAAGGTGGCCGCTTTCTGTTGGAAGGTATGCAGAGAGGCTAGGTCGACCATTTGCAGAGCTGGGGGATGTTGTCTTCGTCCATGCACCGCAGAATCTTGTCGGAGTTGCTGATGTAGTGAGTGGCGACGAACGACATGTCTATACAGGTCTAGAATTTGGTTTAGTGTGCGTATGTTATGATAGGGAGCAGCAGACGTACCGAACGGTGATAGGGAGAATTCGCTTCAGATAACAAACGAGTCAGATTAAATTCGTCGTGAGACGTTGCCTGAAAACAGAATCAATGTCCGATGTGTAGACAGGTGACGAAAAGCACGCACGTTTTCTTGAAAATCGCTCCCTCCAATACAAGGTTCTGCAACTTATCGAGCACAACTCGTCAACAACGCGCAGAGGCAGAGAACCGGAGTACACATACCGATTCTCGCAAATCGCAACACCCGCATTGCTATTCTTGACGTATGCAGGCGTCTTCAGCCAATCTTCCTGGTCCACGGGTAACTTGACCTATTCACAATGTAAATAAACATGCAAGCCAAAACCATGAAATCGGCAAAGAATTCCGCACATTAGTAATGTACGATGTCGGAAAAACAACAGTCAAAACCAAACATCAGGATAGGAAGAATACGCGGAGCGCTACACACCTGGCCTACACTGAATCGAGGACGGCTCTTTGAAGCAAGTTGCCTAGTATCGACAATTCTCCATTGATGAAGCCGACGGTAGGATTGTGTGGAATTTTGTTGTTGAAGCATGCGAAGTGGAATATGTCGTCTGCGAGAAGGCACAAATTGTACGGTCAGGGTTCTCTCGAAAGTCAATCGCGATTGCAAGAGAACTTACTATCGCTTCGACACCGGAACAGTCAGAACAGTTCAGCTTATCGGATTCGCTAAATTAGTGCACTGCAAAGATGAATCGGTAAGTCGAGACAATATCCAACAGACAGGGCTTCACACTCACTGAAGTAGGGAAACGACGCTGGGTCGAGACATGCAGGATGGTGCGTTAAAAGAGTCTTATTGATAGCCCTTAATTAGTTCGACAGGCAACGCTGCAAAGTTGAGGCTTACGAACCTTCGCAAGCTGTCAGAACCCCAAATCAACGAACAAACTACCACAGTTCGCTCTCGACCAAGTGCAGATCTCCGCAGAATCAGGGAGCGCCATGCGTCCAATAATCTACATGCGGAGGAGTCGACCATCAGGGCTGAGTTACTCGATGAATGATCAAATCTCACTTGGTACACAGCCAAATTGACCGTACCAACACCTGCATCGCAGACAATAAAGTGCCGCGAAGGCTTGAAGCGGTGCAGGTCCATGAGACGAAAACGATGAACCGCAGTGGCTTTGGGCTCTCCCTCCACGCATTGTTCCCTGCAAGGGCGCTCCTGACGAGACTAACGCATGATTTCGCAGCCTTTAGCATGCCAGGCCGCTGGAACTACACGCCAGACCTCTGCAGTGTCTACCAGGACAAGACTTGTCAGAATCGGTACGCGAAAAACGCGAGAAGATGAAGCAAGATGCAGGCTAGCGTACTTACTGAGATCGGTGACGTATCCGATGTCCCTGGTGACCTAATCCTTGGCGTACTTTCAGAGGCAGGTGAGAGAGTTGATGATGAAGTCAATGAAGTCTCTCCCAGGCTGTAAGTATTTGAAGATGGGGTGGCCAACGTGAGTACTTGTGTGGCAGAAGACGCAAAAGAGATTTACTTACAAACATATCGGGTAACCTCGGATCCCTAGCAAACTCATCTCGAAAGGCACGGGAACCCAATAACAATCTGAATCATTCGTGTTTTGAGGTGCCAGTCATGGGACTTGCAGTTTTCGCCTCCAAGCTCCATGCAATAACGCGGCCAACCTCGTCATCGTCATCGAGTATGTCGGGATCTGGAGCAGGGCGCTTCGTTAATGATAGAAATTAGGACGAGCGCAAATTCACATACCTTGGGAAAGTTTCGAGAGATCCAGGCTAGGTAGGGGTCCGCTGGACCGGTCCACCCAGCAATACGCGAAGAGCCATACCCGAGAACGGGGTACCT
Source organism: Candolleomyces eurysporus (assembly GCA_027579435.1). Classification (NCBI taxonomy): domain Eukaryota; kingdom Fungi; phylum Basidiomycota; class Agaricomycetes; order Agaricales; family Psathyrellaceae; genus Candolleomyces; species Candolleomyces eurysporus. The sequence continues at coordinate 17,565 of JANBPK010000899.1, read as the reverse complement.
AGCCATTGCAGCCCACTTCAGCAACACACTCCCGGCCAAACGCTGAAGACCCAGAACACTCACCAAAATCAATTGAAACTGACATCCTTCCCTCCTCTGCAGCCTGCTAAGCGAAGCCCGCAGCCAACATAGGCAGACGGAGACGGTGGACTCGTCGATCCCGCAGGCGCGTCAAAGCAGACGGAGGGCGCTGAGGCATGCCTGAACGAGGACGGCGGAGGCGGAGAAGAATACAACGTCGAACAACCCGTAAGCTGAGACTGAACAGCGCTCGCTGGCGAAGATTGCTGAATCCGATATCCCACCGCTGGATCTCCTGTTGCTGTGCGAAAGAGTTGGGCGTGCTTGAATAGAGGACTGGCTGTTGAGATCACTTGGGTTTCTCCAATTCCATCTATGAGACTTGCAAGGATGTCGTCAGGAGTTTCTCGTTGAAAGAGAACGAGTGATTCGAGTGGAAAAATGGAATCAGTGGTCGGAATCGTGGCTTAAGTATAAGGAAACAATGGCCATGTTCCGTGCACACATCAAAGCACCTGGTGTTGGCAATTCAACAACAGCGGCATTGTTAATAATTTTATGAGCGCCTGGTCGTGCGACAAAGACAGAGTTGCCACAACGCTTCGCCACTCAGGTATAGTATAAAAAGGGCTATGAGAATTGGCGGAAGGCCTCTCCCAATCTCACCACACTCCCGGCCTCTCTCTCACCTGCGAATACCAGAACTCACTGCAACTCCCACCACTACGATCACGAATACCACTAGCTTCAAATGTCTGGCAACGACCTCGATCTGGGACTTCCACAGGACGCAACGGTTGACAGCAATATACAGCCGATCTGGAATGCTCAAATCGAGACGAACGACTCTGTGGTGAACACTGGCCCGGGCAATGGTAACTTGGATCTCAATTTCCCTGGGTAAGTTACCCATTCAATTCAATTCGCAGTCCATCGTGAGTTATTCATTGACGTTGTAGCGTGGATTATGGCCCCCAGGTTGGCAGTAGCTTCGACGCGGACATTCAAGGTCTAAGTCAATTCGCGGATGAGCCTGAGGTCAGTCCTGGCCGCGCGCCGGAACTGGTGCCTGCACCTTTTACCAATGCGACTCAACCCAACTCTGATCCCCCTGTCGGCGGGGACTTTGTATTCACAGATTCTCTCGAAACCTGGTCCCCTCAGTCCCTCCAACAGCTACCTGTTCGGCAAGACTCGACTCTAGCGGCGACCTCTTCTGCGTCTGCCCCCCTCGATGATTGGCAACAAGCGGAAATGGCTGGACCGAGTTCCGCAGCTCCCGCATTGGATATTGCCAACGTTCCACAGGCTGGTCCCTCTGCTCACCTAGATCTGGCTGTATCGGCTCAGGAGACTGCTGTTTGGCAGCATTCGACTCTGCCGGCGAACTTCTCTTCCTCATCTGCCTCTGTCAATGCTCAAGAAGCCGAAGTCAACTATGTGCTCGAGGGCAATGATTTCACGATGCCTCGGGCTGGACCTCCAGCAGTGCCTTCGTTGGTTGAAGCCAACCCAACGCAGGATGATTCTTCTCAACCAACTCAACCTCATCCTGCCTTCGAACTTGATCCTGAGTCCTTGGCCGGCTTTGATACCTTTCCTTTTAAGACCGTCGCTCCTTCTACCATGGATCAGACATTCTTCGGTGTCTCCAACAATTTCGATTGGATGGTGCCTTCCGTCGAAAGGCTTGCTGCTACTGTGTTAAGTTCTGCTCCTGAGATGGCGCTACCAGTTACGGTCAATGCTCAACGTCCTCAGCTCTCACAGAATCCCCACACATTCCTCGCTCCTCAGCCTGTAGTAAATGGTGCTGAGAATTTTGGTGGCTCTTTGTCTCAAATGATGGCTCCACCCGCTGTGGGCAACATCCGCCCTCCTCAGGTTCCTGGGATGGGTCCATCGGGCTACGGTGCTCCTACTTCGAACGGTTCTCGAATGAGAGCTTTGGCGCCCGCTAGTATGGCCGACACTCAGCTTACTCAATGTCGACAGTTTGGTCCTCAGACTGCAAACGGTGCCCACAAGCCCGACTCTCAATCGCAGACTTATCCCATGGGTCAGTCGGGTAACGATGTTCCCAGTCTGAACGGTTCTTCTAATATGGGGGTGGCGTTTTCTGTCAGAAACTTGAATGTCCAGGCTAGAACTGCTCTTCCGATGACTGCTACCGGGGTACTGGGGCCACTGAGTGCAATGCATAGTGCTCAATCTCGTCGAGTTACTCAACATGCCCAACCTTTCCTAAATATTGCTCAGCGTGTTGTCCAGCCTCAGCCGAGAGCTCCTAGAATTCCTTACGCATTCATAGATACCCCCAACAACGGTTTTATTGGTCCGGTCTCAGCGACCGCGAATCACGACGTCCAAGTTAACGCTCCTCTTCTCGCCACTCCTGCGTTGAGGCCCCATCCAGTTACGCAAAATGGTCAGTCTTGCAGTCTATTCCCTTCTACTCCAAGTTCTAACCCTCCGATCCATTTGCGAACAGGAAATTCCTACTATAGCTCGTTCCCTAATCACGGGGTCTCTCAGCAAATTACTCGACCTGCCTCAGGTTTGCTGCCTCCCTTCCCCTCCTTCCAAATGACCATCGGTGTCCCGGTGGGTAAATATGCAGTTCCTCAACGAAGCACCCGACCTGGCTTACCACCTCCCTTCCCTTGGTCGCAAGTGCCAAGCGGTTTCCCGATGGCTGATACCCAGCATCGATATGACGTCGGGTTCAGTAGGAATCCAACAGGAGACCAACAGGAGTTGCAGAATTATGAGCACCATGCTACGCATACTCGACAACAACTCTATGAAATCCATCAAGCGAATCCGAGCTCATTGACTATGTTGTATATGAGGTCGAAAGCGGCTCCAACAGCAGAAATTTTAGAGCCAGTCAACGGAGAAGTTGGAAGATTGGTTCATCCTCTCCACTCAGACCCCAGCAAGTCGGCGTCGGCGTCTTCCCAACCAGGCCCTAGTACCTCAGCACCAGTCAATCCTCTACAGGTTGCGGGCCGGTCGACACCCCAATTATACAAGGCAAGCCTTCGGAGGAAACACAAGTCTCTTGTGTGGTATTCCGATGGGACCAAGTCGCTTCCAGGAGCTCGGCGCAAGGCACGCCGGAAGTCCAAGGCCGTAACCCAGGCGCAGCCAGATTCACAGAGTAACGGCACAGACCAGTTGTTAAATCAACGGTCTGGAGAACATAGTCCGGGGACGCTGCTTCAGCAACAGGCCGAGCAGGCCCATACACATGACAAACTTCCCCAAACCCCCATCAATTCAACAAGTGGCGGCCATTATCAAGGAGGTAGTGGTGCGACAGCATCGTCCTCCAGCTCTTCTTCCAAGCGGAAGAGAGGCGAGTCCGGAGATCAAGACGACCAGGAGCAAGAAGAAGGTGACGGCTCGCTTCCGAGCAGGTAAGTCTTTCTTTTTGAGTCACCTTCCACAGAATCCTGACGAACTGAATGTAGCCCAGTCAAGGCAAGGAAGCCCAGGCCAATAAAACCCGTTCAAGAGACGATGACCACCGGACCTCATACCCTCGACGAGGCACTGCAGATCGTGCTCTCAGGACGACGTTGCCAGTGGGCCCCAGACTGCAACTATGAAATCGAGCCCAGACTCGGCGCGTATTGGGAGCACGTTAAGAGCGTGCACAATCCGACCCTTACCAAAGGAAAAAACACTGTTAGGTGTCAGATATCAGGCTGCTCCCTGTCGAGTGTCCGTCTGGATACACACCTATCCATGCACCTCGATAACCACTGCCACCGCAATCATGGTATGAAAGTGGTGTGCTGGGACCTTGAGTGTCGGCATGAATGGAAGTCGGAGGAGTTGTATAGGCCTGAGAGACACCTCAGGAGCAGGAGGCACCACGACGAACGTTATGGGGTTGTTTTGCCATTTAGGCCACTGGAGCTACCGCGGGAGCGTAGCCAGAAGAAGACGAGAGATAAGGAATATTGGAAGAGTCTCTTCCGGACGTCGCGAGAGTTGCAACAACTGCAACAATAGCGGTTGGAGGAGAATGGGTAGGCGGAGTGGAAATGAGCGAAAGCGGTAACCAGGCATTCTTTTGAACTCGTGTGCTTATAGATTTCGTATGTTGTGTAGTTTCTTCTGATCCAAACAATTTTCATCTGTTTCTTCGGAGTGACATCGTCTTATCGATGATCGACTAACCCCTACCCTTGTCCCATAGGGGATTAGGGAGGGCTTATCGAACACAATGCGACAGGTTGACCTCACCAAGCCACAAAGGAAGTCTTTGTAAAACCAGGAGAACGCAATATAATAATATGAATATGTCCGCCATCAACAGCGAATGGACGTAAACCAAAGCTTTCTCGAGCCTGCGTTCCTTTGGGGTCCTCAGCAACGAGTGATGAGGTCGTAAAACGAGAAAGAAGCAGAATTACAGCCAAGTGGCTCCTATATACAATTCGGACCTGAGATAGCGAAGCAGGTGGTGTCACGACACTGGACTAGATGATCTTAACCCTTCGACTTCCTTCGAAAAGCAGGAAAAGACAGAAGGAATCTGCGAAATAAGGTGCATATACTGATACGTACAACATTGGATGGATGATGCAGACAATTATGACGGTAATCTATCGGTACTTAAATAAGTGCGATAATAAAGCGGGGGAGAATAGAAAAGCGAGGGCAACAAAGCAGAGAGGAAAGAGTGTGCATATAGCAAAGCAAATGACAACGAATTCTGGAACCCCAAACTCATGGCGGTAGCAGACGCATGTTATCTATTATACCCACTTCGAACCAATTTTGCTCCATCCAAAGTCTTTATCCATCCTGATTGTTCGAAGTGCGTGCAAGTGCAAGCAGGACTGAACTGAAGGTGCCACGACCTCGTCCATGCGCACAGCTGCACAAAGAGTCACAGCCAAAAGAGAAGACAAGGGGGCGAGCAAAAATGAAGAAAGACGGAAAAGCTGAACAAGAAAGGAATAAAAGGTAGAAGAAAAAGGAAGAAGCAAGGGACGGCAAGGCACAGAGCAGACCCAACGAATCTAATCATCGATCAGAATGAAATCCGGCTCGGGCTCCCCTTCCAACTTATCGTCCGCCCCATCCATCAAAATTAACCCATCCTCTTCCAAACGGCGCTTCTTGCTTGGACTGAACGTATCCTCCGCCTTCCGTTTCTTGCCATTCGATGTCACGGCACTGCTAATGGTTGCAGCAGTAGCGGAGAATTTAGGTTTCTTGGGCGTTGGAGCGAGGTCGATAACCCCATCTGCTCCCTCTACAGGCAGTAGACGCTTGCCGTTGGCCTTTTGGGGAGTTTCGGGTGGAGGTGGGGGTGGCTTGATGCGTCGGGTTGGTTGAGGGAGCGGTGAAGGGAGAATATACGATGGCCCGTCTGCTGGATGGTCGTCACTGTTCCGGGCGATGGCATACAAGAAACGGATGAATCAGCGTGTGTGCGGGGTAGTGCGGAGATAGGGAAAAAACAAGAAACAACAGGACGTACGGTAAAGGTGCAACCCCAACTGAAATCGTTGACAATTCGCCGTCCTCATCCACAACTGCCAGGAACTTGCCCCTGGTCACGCTCAGACTCTCCAAAGTCCTGTCATAGTTATCGTCCCAATCTGGGTCGCTTAACACACGCTGACCCTCATACACGCTGACTTCTCGATCGTCGTCCCCTAATAGACCTTTGACGACCTCGCCGAGCTTCGCCCGCGAGGGATCGCAGCGGATGAGTGTGTACGTGTCTCGGCAAACACCACATTGGTCGTTGGGTTTGCTGAGCGAGATGGTGCTCAGTGGGACTGCAGGTTTGAATTGGAGATACACGTTCCGGAGCTTGTCGTGTGACTTGCGGAGGAGGTGGAGGGCTTGCAGCACGATGAGGCCTGACACGACGGCGTTGGTGGTCGCGATTGCAGGAATGATGTTTCCGGCCATTTCTGTGTTCATGCTGAGTAAAGGAGCAGTGATACAGAATGAGAAAACCTGAACCTTTGACCTCCCAACGTGTTTTATTTTCAATCCCATACGCTGACGATCTGAGGTTTGAGGCGGCAGTGACAAAGTCGAGAGTATCGTCGTCATCCTTGTCAAAGGAGATGGTCTCCTCCCCGTTTCGTAGACGGTTCGCGAGGCGATTTGTACTGGACCCATGATTAGAAACCCCAACCAAGAACGAACAAAGATCGTGCGTACCTATCTATGAACAGCAGCACATTGTCCTTGAGTGACAAAGTCTGCTGATCTTTCAATTTGGGGGCGGGGCCATTTGTTTGACCATTTACAGGGGCAGGTGGGTTGGGAACTTTGCTAGTGCTAGCAGAAGCGCCGTTTGTGTGCGGGTCCGTCCCCTGACGAAGAACGAAGGAATCGTTCATGATCCCACCAAGGTCGAGGGGGACAGGCGGTGACCTCGACTTCCACATGTCTGCCATGCTCAGAAGGTTCCGGATATCAGCGTCGAATACCTGGGACGGAAAAGATCAGAATCCCATAAGAACAGAAGCAGAGACGATGCCACCTTTCGGAAGACCAATTCAGCGGCATCCTCGCTATTCTTCGAGCGAAGGGCATCTCGGACGATCTTGAACGCAGTGGCTTCCTTGCGCAGGGCGGCAATCTCCTGGGCGTTTTCTCCTTCCTTCTCTGCTGCGTCAAGTTCTCCAGTGGCGTCCTCATCTTCACCGAATAATTGCCTAGGATTGCAGTGTAGGCGCCTAATTCGAAGCAACGTGCACGAAGTACGTACCCCATGAGGTAGGTCTTGCTCCAGACGATGCAGTGGATGGGTTGGCTCGGAGTGGAACGGATGGTGCAGACAGGGAACGTTTTTGGAGTTGGCTTGGGTATGCAGTCGAAGCATTCGGTTTTGTCCTTCAGGAGTGGCTGCACTTGACCAAGGTATCCTGCAGTTCCTGATTCTACAAGGGGGACGTTTCCGGCCATGCACATTCTGTTAACATGGCGTCGTGCATCTAACAGCGAAATGTGGATGTCAAAATTTCAACTTATGAGACTGGAGCGCACCTAGATTGTCCAATGCGTTGAGGACAAGATCGAATTGCTGGAACCACGGAATATCGTATTGTGGCTCCTTGATATTGTCGTGTATAGGGAGGATTTTGACGTTTGGGTTGAACGCAGAAGCTGTTTGAGCCGCTACCTGTAAAGACGCTTTAAACAAAACTCCGCGCCATTGATGAATATTGCTGACGCACCAAAGCTTTACTCTGCTTCACGTCCTTCTTTCTGAACAAAAAACTGTCTGTTGAGATTCGAAAGGTCAATTGTATCAAGGTCAAGCAGGGTAATTTTCCCAAAACCCGTCAGAACGATATTCTTCACTAGTTTGCCCTGTCAGATTCCATGGCAATCCGGCAAAAATGACGAGACTCACGAAGCTCACAGCCGATGCCGCCTGCACCGACCAGCAATACATGGGTGTCGGCAAGCTTTGCGTATAGCTCTGGGCCAAGGATGGCTCTTGCATGCGTCCCTCGTCCCTGGGCGGTCGACATGGTGGTGCGGAAGATGGAGGAAGGCGCCGGACGTTGCAGGACCTCAATTGAACGCGGTGTCACGAAAATGGCGTGTCACGCCTAACAGGTCGCGTGACGACATCCCGACGCGTCGGGTTGCACTGCCATGCCGCCACCGCTTGTGAGAAGTGGCTCTTCCAGATGGCCGCATTTGCTTACTCTGACTTTCACTTTGGCGATGTGCCCAGTTTTCCCATTGCAGTGGGTCCTGTTGGCACTGGGGCAGTTGGCGAAGGTTGCTTTACGGCTGCAGTCGGAGGGACTATCTTGCGGTCAGGATAATCCAGCCCGAGCCTCATGTAGAGGTCCAGAACCTTGGCGGTGACCTCCCAACCAAGGGTCGCACTCAGCTCGTCTATCGACCAGCCCGACCTAACAACAAGCGCATAACCGGACACCAGCTACTTCGGGAGAGTGTTACTTTTTNCTTTGGCTTCGGATGGGAGGGTCTCGATGGCATAATTGCGTGCCTGCGGCGGATATTTCGGTACATGGTCAGGGAATATATCTGCTAGAATACACACCTCTTTCATGCCCCAAATCGTTGAGAGCCTCAAGACGCTGACAATTTGCCCCTGAGATAGCTTGGTCGAAGCGTCGTACAGATGGGATTCATCGCTTGAATCTCAGTCATTCCGTACGAATCTGGGAGGTGCTTACGGCCTGAGATGCACAACCTCAAGAAGACTCTCGAATTCTGCCTTCGTACACGAGCTTGGCTCAATTACAGCGGGGCCCTTCTTGGGCACTGAACATCTCCTTTACTATCTCCAACGAGTCTGCAAACAGACGACACGGCCTGTAGTCTTAGTCACTCAGCAATCTTGCAGCGCTCTCCCGGCTTGCGATCGGCGCACAGGAATCACGGTTGACCTTCCCAGAGCTCAATCAGCACGCATTTACGCGACTTTCAATGGCCAGCTACCTTGAATGTGACTAGATCTCCGTATCTTGTCTCGCCCCGAGAGGCGACATGCACAGCGTTAATGAGGTGAAACGAAAACCAAAGAGACTAATTAGCTCAAACGTGCCGACTCGTGAGTGTCACGACAATGTCACGGGCCAGCGCGTCCTGCTCAAATGCTTCGAGTTCGAGGGTGTAGCAACCGCCTTTCTACCGCACGTTGAGTGAAGGGAATTGCCCTCCGAGCGTGATGGAAATATGTAACCATAACGGCTGGGTGTTCTTTTGGACGTCTATAGAAGCTAAGACGAGTTTATTCGAATGCGATATTCATTTTCAAAGACTTTTACGCATCCCGATGTTATCGCATTTTGTCTTGCAGTGGGATGGGCTGACCCACTCCTGTAAGAGTTTAGACCGGGAATTTCCAATTCTCGCCAAAAATGTTTGAGAAGGCCGTGGTTCTGAGTGAATGAATTGAATTGTTTGGCAGAAGTTCAACGTTCAAGCTTCCCTCCTTGTGGTCCCGAACTGCTTTATTTTTTGCGAAGCCTGCAGGCTTCTATATGTGATACTCTGATATTCTAGTGGATGTATCTGTCGAAAATTTTTAAAGCACCTGAATCTCGGTTGCTTTGAGTAGTGAATATTTTCTTCGTGACATGCAGCTTTGAACGTTTCGGCAAAGTCAAAGGTTGACTGGCACACCGGAGGAAACTGCCGGAGTCTATTTTCCCCAGCCTCTGCATCAAACTATATGATTTCAGGGTCGACGCCAAAAGGTTAGTCGTGATTAGTTCCTTTTGGAGGAAGGAGGCCCTTCGATACCGTACGCCACCTCCAGTACCACCTGTGGTTAATAATGGTCTTTTGTTCAAATCTCGCGGTCTTTCGCTTGTGCCCCTCTGAGTAGCCCTTCGTGGCTAGGGGAATATCTCCACCATCCACAGAGCACATCGGCAAACCGTCCGTTCCTTGAACTCACCGCTGGATTGACCCTGCTCGTGAGCCGAATAGCCTTGACAGTATGTGCTGCGGCGACAACTTGTGACAACATCTTCCCTAACGTGTTTGGTAGGTAGTATTCTAATTTGGTAACCGAATTGACCGAATCGAAGACACCGATGCTGGTCTAACCGACTCTAGCTCACTATTACGGTAAGGTGTGGGCGCTTACCGCTAGCTTGACTTGGTCTTCGAAAATTTATTTGCTGTGTGGGCAACGGCTGGCTGCGTAGTTTTTGCTGCACCGTGTTTGCCAGGGCTCGAGAAATTCCCGAAGGAGCTCTATAAAAGCCTTCCCTCCATCGTCTTTCATTCCCCAGTACTCAGCAATCGTTCGAGTCTTCAGTCGTTCTTTACAATCTCTCTCTCAGCTTCCCGCTTCCAACCAAATCCCCCTCTCTTTACCACAATGATCGCTCGCGTTTTTGCCATTATCGCCGCCTCTTCCCTCTTCCTCGCTGCCACAGCTGCCCCTGCTCCTGGTGGCCATGGTGGAAGCACTTCTCAGTGCAATGGTGGCGCTGTTAGCTGCTGCAACCAGGTTCAACAAGCGACCTCCGTCGACAAGAGCACCACCAAGCTCCTTGCTCTTGCCGGTGCTGATGTCAACAACCTCACTGGCCTCGTCGGCTCTAACTGCTCCCCCGTTAATGTTCTTGCGGGTGGAACCGGTGGTAGCTGGTAAGTCGTTTCTCTTTATATCGACTGTATCATTTTTCTGATCAATCCGTTTCTTTAGTGTCGGACAACAGGTCTGCTGCCAGAATAACTATTACAGTACGCCCTTTGTTTCCAGCCGTGTCCTTTTCGTGTTGTTCGTTATACTGACCATCACATTTTTAGACGGTCTCATCAACGTTGGCTGCTCTCCTCTCGGCATTGCCGTTTAAGCTGGCTCTGAGCCGGCTTTGTAGTCGATTCACTGATGCTTCCAGAGCATCACTGAATCCCAGTGTACCTTACTTGTTGTAGTCGTTTCGAGTGTTTGTACTTCAGCATTCATATTCATTCCTTTAGACCCGAATCAGAGATAGTTGGTGCTTGTGTGTCTTCATTGTTGAGCGGAATGCTGCGAGCAGTGAGCTACCGCTATTTTACGCCTGAGGGAGTTTTTGGACTCTGTAATATTTTCTTGTCCTACCACGTCTGCGTAACTGCTTGTTATCGCGCGAGATATCCGACTCCTCAGGCCTCAGCGCTTGCGAGACGCCCGATGACACCGTACTAATAGTAGAATTTAGCAAGCTGTCACGCGTGTGACGCGTTACACATAGCCCTTTCTCCCAACCACTACGAGTCTGACGCAACTGAGTAGAGTGTTCAGCAATATTGAACTGGTGGGTAATTTTTCCATTTTTTTCGATGGCTATCGCCTGAGAGTGTTTTAGAGATGGTTTACCTGGACGAGAATTCAGAATTGCCCGCGGATCCAGTTGAGGCTCGAGCCCTGATAGATGGTCACATACTGCAGATAAACGACGACCCTCAGCAATTGCAGAAGATCAGCACTCTCAGGACACGGCGGAATTCTCTGGCACAAATTTCACGATTACCGCCGGAGGTTCTGGCGAAAATCTTCGTCGCCTTCCGCCGATTCCGCACTTATGACAGGCAATGGAACCGAGTCGCCGAAGTCTGTCGTCACTGGCGCAGTGTTGCACTAAACTGCCCAGAGATGTGGAGTGCGATTCAATTTTATCTCCGCGGCGAAACAAATATTCCCCGATTCCAGGAACTCCAATTCGAGCGCTCGAAAAGCGTCCCTCTTGAAATCCTCACCGAGACCAGGGGGGTCGGAATTGGAACGCTACAGATAGACGAGCTCATTTCTCAATGCATGTTATCCGGGAGGTTGCAGGCTCTTACGCTGAATGTGTATTATCCGATGCTTGATTGCATGCCCGTGCAACGAATCCTGAACGGTTTGCCGACCTCCCTCGAGCCATTGGTTGTGGAGTCGTCCAAACCCGTGTCGGGTTTTTCCTTACCGGCCATGGAAATGCCTCAACTAAAAAGATTACAACTAATCGGGATTAATATCACAGCCTGGGACCCCCTCCTTTTCCCCCATCTATCCCACCTGTATCTGGAAAGGATTCAGGGCATCTCGTGGGGCCAACTCTACACTGCCTTACAGACTCGAAAGAGCCGTTTGAACTCCTTGGTTCTCATTGGCAGCTTCATGGATGGCATAGTACAGCAACAATCACAAAATTGCAACTCGCACACAGTGCTTGTTTTATCCCGGTTACACCTCCTGTATCTGGGGGCTGACGTGACCGATACGCTTTGCGACTTCTTGGGTCGCATGCGAATACCGGCATGCTCACAGCTTCATCTGAGCGCAGATACGGCAGTGGCGGGTGACCCTTCGGATGAATTTATACGGTTGTTTGAGGCGATATCTACCTGTCGTCAGTCATCTGCCATCGACACGAAGTACCTTTCGTTGAGGTACTCGTCTGATGGCTTCGTACTGGAGGGATGGGTCGACGGTTCAAAACTTGCTCTCTGTCGTCCTACGTGGTCGACTGAGCAGCCATCTTTCAGCCTAGATCTCAAGGTCAACTCGTTCTGGCCGGTTCCCTCACCTGAACAAGGCGACCTCCCCGGTTTCCCTGACATGCACACCGAAGTGCTTCACCTGGCGCCCGCGAAAGACGCCAGCCATCCCAACGCCAAGCAAGAGCGAATCCTATGGGACAACGTCATGAACTTACCCCAGCTCTCCACCTCTCGATTACACGCGGCCCATTCCATCACTTTTGTTCCCTATTCGGACTCATCCCTCCAACTCCAAATATGCCCTCTCCCTTCTCTGCGCTCAGAACATTGCTTCTCAAGTCGATTGACCTGAATAATCCTTCATTTGGCGGTAAGAAACAGTTGAAACCCTTTGACTTCCTGAAAGGATGCCTGTCGCGCCGTCGGAATTCGGGCCTCCCTGGGTTAGATTACCTTGAGCTCCGGAATTGTCAAGGTGTCGACGACGAGAAATTAGGGCAACTACGGAGGTATGTGTCCAGGGTCGAGCAGACGACGAGTTCCGGGGAGGCGCTTGACTTCCCACCCCATTTCGCTAGACGACTATATACATTTTAACATGTTTGAATCTCCCTCTTCATTCTTTGTTGCCGAAGTTGTACATATTGGACAGCTATCATCCTTTGTAAAGATGTCAAACGTATATACTACGTAGGGAACGTGTATCATATCTACGCGAGAATCCCAACAACAGCGGAGTGGACGGGCAAAGATTTGAGAAAGAAAACAAAATAATCCATCCTCGCCTATCCACCACTTCGAGTTTACATTCATTTTTCTAACCGAAAGAAATTCGATAGTTGGCCGTCACCCCATAACAGTTGAAAACTTCTCACAGGAAGCAGACAATCCAAACTGTTGAACGGAGTCGATGAAGCTTGAAAGACGCTCCTCCAAACCGTCGTCCACATCCGCTTCCCATTTGAAGAACTTGATTGACTCGAACCCTCGAACCCCTCCCCGATTCCAGCCCGGAGCCGGATATTTTCCTCCAACGTTTCAAAGGTTGACCCCGTGAATCGACCTGGGTCGTCCACATTTACGACGTTCCTGGCATTGTAAACTTCGAAAAATACGATTTGGAGAGCTGGAAAACGACGCCGAGCACCCGAAGAAGGACCGTCCGGATGCGCTTGAATAGCCAACGAATCCTCCTTGAGGCATCGGATAAATTGCTTGACGCAGTCAGGGTCAATCATAATAGTTGACAACTCGGGAAGTTCTGCGATTTCGCTCCAAAATGTCAGGTGTGTTGGAACAGCTTGCGGGATACCGTATCGCTGCTGACTGGGCCGAATGAACAGCGACTCCAAATCCAAGGATGAAAGACCGGGGATGGAGAACTGCTGCTTCGGGTATATAGGAAACGATGGCTTTGCTTTGACCCACTGTCCGAGGCCCACTGGCATGTATACGTCAAGCTTATCAAAGGAGGTTGGTCCGAAATACGGTCGCTCTTGACTAGGGGGTGATCTTCCCATCCTTCGATGCGCAAGTCAGCAGCGGTCTTGATCCAATGCGACGGTGAATGTCCCTGGGTCATGAGCAAACCCCTTGGCCTGAAAGGTGTCGACCGGGCGTTGGAGAGGGCCGCGTAAATATCTTCGTAATAGGCCTCATCCTGAACCTGCGATATCCAAAGATCTACGCGTGTTGATGCTGGAATTCGGATGGAGTTGAGGAAGCCGGATAGGATATGAAAGGTTTCGAACAGCGATATCTGCTGCAGTCGAGAGAGCTCGAGGATAGGCAAGGAATTGTTGTCGTTCTTTGGATATCTATTGGGAAGGACGTGGTCGAAGATGAGCGTGTTCAACGTCCCGGAGACTCCTTGTAGCAGTCCATGTATCCAGGGCCACGGTGGGGAGTCAATAATGTAGGTCAGCTCGAGGTGCGTCAGAGACGGGCTCTGGAAAATGGGGCTGGCTACCGGGAGCTTGCTGCAATCCTCCAAGCGAATAAACTGCAATTGTGGGGTTCCTCCTGCAAATAACGACGAGGGAATCTCCCAAAATGTATCAATCGATATCGATAGAAGTGCCGGTGCGCACAAGTCAGCGAAACCCGTTAAAAACTCCATCACGCAGTCGTCATGGCCTTGAACATCTAAACTTGTTATTCGCGGAAGGAGAGAAACTACCCAGCCAATGGTTTCTTGGCTGGGAATCCATTCTATGGATGCTTGGATGGCAAGTGGATAGTTTTCGGCCCTTTTTAACTGCGACGCATACCAGCTGGTTAAATATTTCTCTTGAGATTCGTCGAGCTGGATGGTGCTCCATAGATCTGGACAACCCAGCGCCACTTCCCGCCATTGGCGACAGACGTGGCTAACGCGTATCCAGTCTCGATTGAATGTCGTATTCAGGTCGCCCCTCTTGGAGTTGGCTTGACAGAACACGAAGATTTTAGACAGGATTTCTGGTGGAAGTCTCGTCTGAACAAATTCTTCAAGCATTGTGGATAGATGTAGGCCTGATCTCCTGGGTAAGCAACAAAAAGCCGGCGCAGATGAACTCTGGGAAACGTACGTTAGGGTTCAAGTGTAAGCAAGATGACTTCCGCAGAGTGATTATAATGAAGAGAAATCTCGTTACGAGACTCTGGGTCCCTTGAACGCAGATAGAGGTGCACCAAGAAAGAACCAAGTTGAAGAGCGCAGTCACGCGTGATTTGCCCAGGCCATTGCCAATGTCACACCGTACGGTCACGGTCAGTCTTCACTCAGAGCAAGGTGCTCTCTCTCTTGATGCTTACGACCTGTGCCGCCGAAACTGTCGGTTAATCATCATCTCTTGCCAAGTCGTTGAATGTATGCTAGTGAAAGGCAGCCTTCAAGGCCAATCGTTCGGTAGCTGTTTCGCTTTCCAATTTTTCTTTTTTTTGCATATGCCAATGAGTTCTGCATCGATCCGTGTTGATGTATCGTAACCTGTATGTAGCGCTAGACCAGTGAAAAATAGGTAGGTAGGCCACGGTGCAAGACCATGTTCCAACGATCAGTTTCAATGCCTCTGACTCGAAGTAGTCCCAGTCACCCGGGTCGAGCGATTGGACGCCCGGGCCTCATAGTCACTGCAATGGCCTAATTCAAACGACTTCGGGGTCCTCCCAGAGATACTACATCTGCTTCTGCCATTCATCAAACTTCAAGAATTTGAAAGATCCTCGTTTCAGTCGAACGGACGGAAATGAGGCATGAATAGGGGTGGGCTTTCAACAATACATACGACTGCCACACAGTGCGTCGAGATTCGATACCAGACGACAAATTACTTGCAATTGAAGTAGTAACGTTGCTGAAGACATATAAAAGAGGTTGCTCACAAACCATGAACCTCAAGTGCTCTCAGGGCATCCCTGCGGTCCAGGAGCGTATTACCCTCCATCTACAGTGCCCAAATCCACATCGTAGGAAGAAAGAAAACGTAAAGTTGAAAGATAGAATCTATCCATAGCTTAAAAGTACCATTCTTGTCATAAGTCCAGACTGGTGGACTAACAAAAGACGGACCACGGGCAGCAGATAATCCATCCTACTGAACGGGGTCAATGAAGCTTGAAAGACGCTCCTCCAAGCCGTCGTCCACGTATGCTTCCCACTTGAAGAAATCGATTGACTCGAACCCCTTCTCGATTCCAGCACAGAGCCGGATATTTTCCTCCAACGTTCAAAAGTTGACTGCCAGAATGGACCTGAGTCGTCCACATTTACGATCGCGAGATTTCTGGCATTATAACCTTCGAAAAATACAAATTTGAGAGCCGGAAAACGACTCTGAGAAGCTGAGGAAATGCCGTCCAGATGTGCTTGAATCCAGCGAATCTTCTTTTAGACATTGGGTGAATTGCTCGACGCAGTGATAGCTTTGGAAGTTCGCCATCTCGCTCCAAAATACTGGATGTATTGGAACGGCTAGCAGGATGTCGTATCCCTGACGACTGGGCCCAACGAACAATGCGGCCGCTAAAAGTCCGGAGCACAAATGTACTCAAGTACTACAGGTATCAAGTTTTGACTGCCGCATGCTCGCGATTGAGCCAACTGAAATAATGAAAATTGATCAATACTTTTGGACGATTTGGCACTCCAGCAGAGGCGAAGGGCAGAGTCCAAGCCTTGAAGTTTGGCTTCTAGAAGCATCAGGTGGATAAAAGCTGTACAACTGAGCAACCAGAATAATAGCTGCGGCCAAGTAGCCAAGCCTGCCTAAAACAATTGCGCAGTCGCCGAAGCTGAGTGCTGAGCGCTGACTGACGAGAACCAGCGATATCTTGGGCATATTTAAGGAGAATTAAAATGTAGTATACCTATCAGAGATCGAGGTTTGCAGTAGCTTTTTCCAGCGTAGAACGGGCTCGAAGAGTTGCGGATGCCCACCAGGAGATTCAGACGTCACAAGAGTCAAGACGTCACAAGCATTGCAGCACAGCCATCGTGACGTTGTGTTTGTCATAGCCCCTGGAATTCAATTGTGTCGAAAGCACAGCGCCTGCGCACCTTGTCTCTCTACCCCTCTAACCTCGAAATCCACAGAGTATCCT
Organism: Candolleomyces eurysporus; assembly: GCA_027579435.1. Classification (NCBI taxonomy): domain Eukaryota; kingdom Fungi; phylum Basidiomycota; class Agaricomycetes; order Agaricales; family Psathyrellaceae; genus Candolleomyces; species Candolleomyces eurysporus. Next base: position 1,002 of record JANBPK010000899.1, on the reverse strand, counting down.
GCCGCCAAAGGGCGTAGAAATACCACAAGAATGCCCTCCCAATCTACTCTGAACGAAGAGGAGAAGGCTAAAGTCAAAAANGGCGATCCCGAAAGACCTCAACAAGATTTTCTATGCCACACTTGCTCGAATCTACTACGCTTATCCAGACCCCAATAAATGGGCATATAGCGGCCTCCAGGGTGGTCTTGCGTTTGCGTTAAATCCTCAAGGAGTCCCATTTTTCAAAATGGTAGACCTAGAAGGGACGAGGGGTGTTATTTGGGAGCACGAGATCTATCAGGACTTAGAATACAATCCGGACAGAGCGTTCTTCCATTCGTTTGCTGGGGATGTGAGTATATTGTTCATCACTTCTGTGAAGTTACCTCACCGCCGTCATAGGAATGCTACATTGGATTCGTATTCGCCAGTGAAGTCGAAGCCCGGGACTTCTGGAAGAAGGTCAATTCGAAGAAGGACGGCAAGAAACGTAGGTCGAAGCAATCACTTTTTAATGTCGCGTAGCTAATTTCTCATTGTAGCCAAACCGAAGGCTGAAAAGAAGCGTAGCAAACCGGCGAAGGGGGGAAAGATCGACAAGTCCATGATTTCCGGACCCAAGCAAGGTTCCTTCATCCACGTTGCGCACATGGGGTACGACGCGGATGCTGGGTTCACTTCTCGCGGCGTCGATCCATCATGGTCTGCGTTTCTCACCAAGCTCGAGAGCCAAGGTGTTGGAAAGGAGGTTATCGAGAGGGAAATGGAGTTTATCAAGGCATATGTCAAGAACGAGCAACAGCAAACCCAGCCTAAGAAACCTCCCCCGCCTCCTGCAAGCCGGTCAAAGCGTGTACCTCCGGCGGTTCCTGCAAGGAGAGCTCACGCTCGCAATGGATCTACTTCATCATCGATAGAATCTCCAGTGACACCCTCAGCGCCTCCCAGGACAAATGGTAATGCACCACCACGTCCACCACCTGCCCGACCACAGAGCCATGTACCTCCGCCGCCTCCTAC
>JANBPK010000898.1:0-38867 GCA_027579435.1 Candolleomyces eurysporus | reverse complement strand
CAACCAGGCAAATTTGCCCAGTATGCCAATCTGGCAAACTTGTCCATTGCATCAACCCAGCAAATCTGCCCACTTTTCCAACCAGGCAAATTTGCCCAGTATGCCAATCTGGCAACCTTGTCCATTTTGCCAACCAGGCAAATTTACCTAGTATGTCAATCTGCCAAATCTGTCCATCGCACCAACCAGGCAAATCTGCTCATTGTGTCAACCCGGCAAATCCATTTATCGTGCCAACCTACCAAATCTGGCCATTTTGCCAATGTGGCAAGTTTTCCCATTGTGCCAATCTGGTAAATCTGCCCATTGCACCAACTGGGCAAATCTGCTTGCATCAACCTGGCAAATCTGCCCATTGCACAGCCCTGGCAAATGTGCTCATTGCACCAACCTGGCAAATCTGTCCATTGCACCAACTTGGCAGATCCATCTATTGTGCCAACCTACCAAATCTGGCATTGCACCAACCTGGCAAGTTTTCCCATTATGCCAATCTGGCAAATCTGCCCATTGCATCAACTAGGCAAATCTGCTTGCATCAACCTGGCAAATCTGCCCATTTTGCCAACCTGGCAAATCCATCCATTGGATCAACCAAACTGCCGAATCATAAATAGATATAATTTTGTATATCTTGTTGCTTAGTTGTATGATGATTCAGAAGCAAACAAGACAACATAGAGTGGGATGGCTGGTTGCAAGTCTACACAATGTAGATTATTTTTCTCTTTAGTGAATCCAATAGTTTACCTCAGTTCTATCCAGGTTCCTCTTGTGTCCTACTTGCCCCTCTCAATGCCTACCAGCCACGACTAGGGCCATATGCCACATCTTTGAAACTTTTCAACTAACTACCACCTTTGCAACCCCTGACATTGCTTGGCATCTGGAGGACCCTAGGCTTGATCACCCGACCAACCAGTACCCAGCAACACCCAATGCCCTTTGCACCCCCNTTCCTCAACCCCAATTTCTCTTGCTAACCAGCAAGCTGTATTTCTTGTGCCCTGTTTCATTCTCAAGACTCCCTTGGCTGGTCATTAGGTCTGTGCTCAGAATCTTTGATGCAGTGGAATGCCCCCCCCTTGTAACACTGTGGTTTTTATTGTCTTTGTTCAAAGAGCACAGTTTAAGCAAACTGAATGCAAGGGTTGACTTTGTATACAATCTGCAATACAAATGTTCAAACTAGGCAAATTCAAATTTGCATTGCATGTGTCTGTCCCCCTTCTGCCACCACTAAAACTTTGCTCAATGTGTCCAATGTAGGCACATTAAACACAAACTGTAAATTACTTGTGTTTGTCTCAGACTCCCTTGGACTTCTCTCCTTAGTAGCACATTATCCTTCCCCTTTGCCCCAGTCTTGACCCTTAGCCCAAGGACACCCTATGCCCATTCCCCTTTGCCCAATCTTACTCTTAGTAGTTGGTATTTATTAATGGAACCCGATAGCTGTCAAGTAGGAACAGTAGGAACACTGATGCTGGTCAATTAAGTCAAGCCAGCCTGGACTAGCCCAACCCTCAGGAGTGGTATAAATACTGAGCTGAACTGTACAGTAGTTTCTGTCAGACTAGACACCGATAGGTGAGCTCAGATAAGGGGAAAAGAATCTATAGAATCTACCTAGACACCGATAGGTGCTAGTACATGAATCAGTCAGAGTAGATGAATGGAATACGAGAGAACTCACAGCTCAGATAAGGGGAAAAGAATCTGAGCTGTAGAAGAGAACACGGATGGAATATATCTACTCAAAGGAATCATGTGACTGCGAAAGAAACTCCGAATGAAATCTCAACACACCCCCATCATGAGGAGAGTGGAATGAGTCGGTAAAAGAAGAGAGTCCAAACAGAAAGAAAAAGAAGCTATCACTGCGGTTTTTTATGTATTTGTTCAATGAGCACATCTTAAGCAAATCAGGTGCAAGGAATGCATTTTTTTACAGTTTGTGTTTAATGTGCCTACATTGGACACATATTGAACAAAGTTTTAGCAGTGGCAGAAGGAGGCCAGACACATGCAATGCAGATTTGAATTTGCCTAGCTTGAACATTTATATTGCAGATTGTAGACAAAGTCAACCCTTGCATTTGGTTTGCTTAAAATGTGCTCTTTGAACAAACACATCAAAAACCACAGTGTATCAAGGAGAAGGAACAATCCCTAGTGCAGTTCGATGTCTATCAAATAAAGGAAAGGAAAGAAGCTTGGTAAAATTATCGGCAACATTAATAGAAGAAGAAACCCAAGTAGGAGAAAGAGTACCATCACCAAAGTAGTTCTTAATAAAAAGGTACTTGATATGAATATGTTTGGATCTAGCCGAGATAGCCGGTGAGGATGCCTGGGCGATAGCACTTTTGTTATCAATAAGCATTGGAAAGGGACCAGGAATCTCAATTCCCGACGTCATTAAAAATAATCTAAACCATAGAACTTGCTTAGCAGCGTGGACAATGGCATAGTACTCAGCTTCAGTAGACGAGAGCGCAATCACTCTTTGTCGAACACTAGACCACCCAACCAGAGACCCCATGAAGTAGATTGCATAACCCGAAATGCTAAGCCGAGTTGTTGAATCCAAAGCCCAGTCTGCATCCATAAAGGCAGCTGCTGCACGGATGTGCGAGTTGACTGTGTCGTCGATGGTCTTCTCTGGGTCGAACATGAGGACATAGTTCTTCGTCCCATAAAGATACCGCATCACATGTTTGGCTGCCGCCATGTGCTTTGCCTCCAGCTTCGAGCTATGATGTCCTAAAACCATGGCTGCAGTCGACAATTCAGGCCAGTAGGTGCTGGCAAGATATTGGTAGGAACCGATGAGTGACTGATAGGCCTTGGTAAGATCTTGGTAGGGCATGTGGTCTGTAAGAACACCGGTCTTCGAGTCAGGCATGTCGGAAGGCATTGTTTCCAGTGGAACTTTGGCAGGGTTACAAGGGTACATCTTCCAATCTTCCAGCAGAGTGGTGATGAAAGGAGACTGAGAAAGCCAAAGACGTCAGTTTGCTCTGTCCCGATAGATTCAAGCTCCCAGATACATTGATGCAATCCCCAAATCCACAACTTCAATCCCACAGCCTTTGAGCTCCCGTAGGAACCAGAGATAGAGTGCGGTCAAATTTGTTGATGCGAGGCCATCATCCACATGGATAGGAACTAGAAGCCGGAGAGGGGATCCATCTGAAGGCATCGGTATGGTCTCCGGGTCTGGGGACTGCTGCCACACACCAATGAAGTATGCATGATCCACCTCTGATCTCCTCAACCCAATAGACAGCAGCGCCTTCAGAAACAAGCAGTACCACTCAAACGCGGCCTGTTTCAATCCATAGAGCGCCACACACAGCTTCAGCACCAACTTCGAATCCGATTCCGGAAACCCAGGTATCTGACGACAATAGACCTCTTCCTGGACCTTTGAGTGAGTGAATGCCTGTTTTATGTCAAAGACATATAACTCGTGATCATAGTAGGCAGTAATCGCGTAAGTGGCATTAACGCTCTCCTTCGTGGCCACAGGCGAGTGAGTATGACCATAGTCGCCTTCGCGTTGCGAGAACCCTTGTGCCACCAAGCGCACCTTCTCCATTCCCTCGATAATTGAACCATCCGGATTGTACTTGTAGTCAAATACCCACTTCACCCCTACTAGAGACTTTCCCTCTGGCCTCTCCACAGGTTGAAAGGTACCTCTCTCATTCAACTTTGCAAGCTCTTGTCACATCGCCGCAACCCACACTTCCCTATCTGGGCACCTCATCGCCTCTGCATACGACGCTGGTGGCTTTGACAAGTCATACGCCGCCATAGCCACGACCGGATCATCCACCACACCAAACAAGTCATCATCCAAATCACGGAAATGGCCATCAAAGGTAAGAGAGGAGGGGATGTGGTCAGCATCATCAAAGATTCGCCTATGACCAACCACACACATGTACGCCCTGAAGTCCTGGCAATAGCCATCAAAAGACTCATAGCGCAGACAGTAATCCCTGTCATATTTGTCCTCAACCTCCTCAACCTTCACAGACTCCAATCTCTCCACTCCTCGACCACAGCCATCCTTCACATCAGATGCAAGGAACGTGTCTGAATCATATCCGAATCCCTGGTCATCATCCACAACTGTCACCCTCCGGAGAATATCCTCAGCGACACCCAATGCCAACCAGCATGACCCAACATCTTGCGCATCTGCCAGCCCTGAACCATCACCGAAAGAGGGAGCCTCGTCTACCATCGACGCCTCCTCATTGCCAACAACCATCGCCTGCTCATCCCCTGCAACCCTTGCCAGACAAGGCAACCAACGAAGAACAGGGCCAGATTCCACTCCATCAATAGTAGGAGGAGAGAGAACCACCTGTGCCCTAGGGGACACCATTCCACCCATCGTAGACTCGTCAAAGATGACATCGTGTGCAAAGACAACATGCCCATCCAGTCCCATCACCGTCCACCCAACACGATCCGTCTCATAGCCAAGGAAAATGGCCTTGTAGCGGCGGAGATCACCTTTTTGGTGCAGTTCAGGTGGGATCAGGGGATAGCATCGGCAGCCAAAAACACGAAGGCCAGATAGGTCCGGTTTCACCCCCAGCAGGGCCTCGTATGGAGTTGTCCCCGGTGGAAGGGTAGACGTAGTGAGACGGTTCCGAACGTGCTGGGAGAACTTCACAGCCCAACCCCAGAATGTCTGGTTCAGACCCGAGTCCACCATAATAACCATTGCCATATCCTGTATCGTCTGAATATACCGTTCTGCCTTCCCATTCTGCTGGTGAGCATATCTGGCAGTAACCTGATACGAAATTCCCTTCACCTTGAAATGGTCTTCTAGAACTCCTTTGCATAACTCGGCAGCGCCATCCAAGAAAACTCACACTATCTTCTTCTCCAGTAGGGTAAGCAGGCGCGCCTCCACAAACTTGAAAAAGCCGAAAGCTTTGTCGCAAGTCTTCAGCAAACAGGTCCAGCCAAAGTTTGTGGCATCATCAAGGAGGATGATGAAATATCTGCAACCCATGGTCCTCACAGGAAAAGGCCCACAGATATCAATATGCACCAGTTCTCCAGGCACATGATAGCGATGTCCATTGTTCGCGAAAGGAGATGCTGGGTAATGGCCTTGGATGCAAGCAGAGCACTTGAATGAGAGATCTGAGTCCACGGATTCAACTCCAGAGACCACTCCAGTCTGCAGAATGGAACGGACAGACTCATGGCTGGGGTGTCCCAAACGACGATGCCACAATGCCGCAGTGAGCTTTGGAGGGACAAAGGTAAAGTGCCCGCCAGCCGACACAGCAACCTCCTCGTCATCAATGCCGACAATGAATGCCTGAGGGAGGGATGGATCCGAAGGGGCAGGGACAAAGTTGCAAGCAATGACGGATAGGCGCCCAGACCTGGGCAGTACAAGAAAGGACGTAGGCCGCTGCCCAGGCTCATGGCGCCAACAGACAGTCCTCCGATCAGAGAACATTATCCTCCATTTGAGTACGTTGGTAAGAGCACCAACGGACAGGAGATTCACCAGACATGTTGGTGCATAGAGGCAGTCGTCCAGAACAACATCAAGCGTCTCGCCGCCTGTCATGCGAACCGAGAACTTCACCATCCCTTTTCCATGGACAACTAGGGGCTTCGAGTTGGCCGTACCAACATTCAACCGAACCAGCATGAAGTCATGGAAACAGGACAGGTCGTTCAAGACATGACGGGTACAGCCTGAGTCGATCACCGCATTGAAAGGCGTCTGCCAATCCAGCTCCCGGCCTGCAACCAAAACAATCCCGTCGTCATTCACATCTGGCTCATAAGCAGCAGAAAGGAATCCGTATTCGTCTTCATCAACCAAAAAGGACATGTCGGTACTCTGGATAGACGGGTCTAGCTCTATTCCCTGCGCACTCGCCACCAAAGCCTCCACCTCATCCAGCTCATGAACACCCTTGCCATTATCTACTCCATGCTCTGCCAGTTCCCCACCATCATCCGCCAAGTAACCCTGATCAAGAGAGGGGCCAGTCTTGTGACAGTCTCCACCGGGCTTGAGGCATTGAGCCTTTGTATGGCTGGGTATCTTGCAGTTGTCGCATATGGCACTCGAGAACCGTGAACCAGGGATCTGGCTCTGAGGATCCTTGCGGGAGGGCCCTTGTACACCCCCACCAGCGACCTGGGGACAAGGCGGCACAAGCACAGCAGCCGCAACAGCCGACGCCGGAAGCTGGCAAAAGGAGGGAACGACCGGACCAGACCGAGGCGCGCCAGGAGGAACAGGCAAGGGACAACGGGCAGGACGACCAGCACAAAAANGACGACGCCATAAGCTGGCGATGCAAGTCCAGCACACCATCAGCCCACGTCAACACATCCTCGAAACCCAAGTCCGCCACACCTGCACCAAGCTCCCTCTTCGAGCGATGAAAATCAGCAAGAAGACAAGTGAACTCCGCATGAGGGCCGACTGGACATTAACCAGAGACTCCTCCACCTCCCGGACAGCCTGAACATACGCGTCCACGAAACCCGGCACCGACTCCACACCAGAGCAGACCATCCGACGGGCCTTCTCCCATATCATATTCCCCGAGTCCCAGCTCCCATGACCATACCGATCAAATAAGACGGCATAAAGGTCCCGAGCCGTATAGGTCGAGCCACGACGAGCCAGATCACCCAACAAAGACCGGTAGACAGTGGCAGAAACCACAAGACCGAGCACTTCACAGGCAACCATATCCAGGTCCTCCCATGCCACCAAGGCAGCGGACTCATCCACTGAGAGCACACCCAAACGGTCAGGAGTCGGCACCGGCCTCAACCAGGGAGGAGTCCTGGGGGGAACTGCTGCGTCCATGGGAAGGATAAACCCAATGAGCCGCCACTGGGACAACACCTGCCACACCACATGGTCCCATTCACGCCACTGGTTCCGCCGAGAAAGAGAAGGTACCTGAGAAACAACAGGACAAATGTGTTTTTGGATAGAAGCCATCACAGAATAAAAAGGATTCGAAGTAGAAGGGGAAGAACGAGAAAGATCAAGAAAACAAGTATAAAAGTCAAAAGAATTGCAATCAAAAGCAGACACAGCCGGCGATTCATCCACACGGCGAGCAGAAGACACACCCCCAGCTGGAGCATCGTGCCAAGCTGGCACACAAGGGTGAGCCAGATGCGGTGGGCGATCCCTTTTGAACGTCGAAGAGGGAAGCAACGGAGCCAGAGGTGGAACCGTAACCGGCTCTTGGACAATCGGCCGGGAGCCAAACGCAGACGAGCTGGGAGAAGCAGTCCGCTCCTGAACAGAGGTAGATACAATTGCAGACAAGAGTTCAGCTGGAACAGCCACACCGTTCTGAAGGTAGGTAGAAGCCAAATGGCACAAGGCCTGAGTCGCAGAGTCGGAGGAAGTCTGAGGAGGCACATAGGGTACCACCCAACCAGAACCACCCCCAGCGCCAGCAGCACCCGTAGAAGTATGAACAGAATGCTTGGGATTTCCACCCGTAGTACCAGAAGAAAGCCCATAGTTACGACAACCAGTAACAGTAGAAGGAACCGAAAAAACAGGAACAGAACTTCGGCCAAAAATTGTAGAGGCAGGCGTGGATGAAAGCAGAGGCGGATTGGGGACAAAGGGTGTGTCAAGGAGCGTACCTGCTGCCTGCTGGCCCTGGCAGGCTTCATGTTCCCACTGCTGGTCCTCGTCGTCATAAAAATCCTCCGATTCGCTCTCGCTGGTCCGGTCATCAGTGTATGCTTGCCGCCCACCAATCATCAAGTTGTTAGAGATGGAAAGTGGGACACCGCCGTGGGCGTCATGGTGGTTGTTGTTTGCTGGAGCCTGTGCTCCGTCGGTCCTGAGTCCTGTCGACATCGGTGGGAATTTTGGGGACGTTACACGTCAAATATGCAACCTTTACGAAAATCGCCTTTGGGCAGGCTGATGAAACAGCGCCCAGAAGGGGATTAGAGTGCTGAAAAATACCGAGTACTCGCCGAGCGCTTAGATAGCGACAGCAGGGCTCATAACTTGTCAGACTAGACACCGATAGGTGAGCTCAGATAAGGGGAAAAGAATCTATAGAATCTACCTAGACACCGATAGGTGCTAGTACATGAATCAGTCAGAGTAGATGAATGGAATACGAGAGAACTGACAGCTCAGATAAGGGGAAAAGAATCTGAGCTGTGGAAGAGAACGTGGATGGAATATATCTACTCGAAGGAATCATGTGACCGCAAAAGAAACTCCGAATGAAATCTTGACAGTTTCTTTAGCTTGCTCTCAAGAATCAATCCTTGTCTACTTGTACCTGGTGCCTGACAGACAATCCTGGACTTCTTACCTTGCATATGCTCTCACTGAGAACACAGTGGATGCTCAACAACAAGTACATTTGCCTAGACGTCATCCCTTATCCTGCACTAGTCAGAGGCCTTGACCTTAGCCTTGGCCAGATCCTGCTCACAATCCCAATTGTTCACACCCTCACCCTATTTGACTCACTAGCTNGATTCCCCATTGTCGCCCTCTGCTCAAGAGCTGGTTGCACTCCTACAGCTACATCATCTATTGGGTCCCTTTGCTATAAAAAAGGAACAACTATTGTGGATATTACATGCTTTGAATGCTATCCTTCAAGGCAGGTCATCTTGAGCTCCTTTGAACTCCACATTGCCAACTACATAGACAACATCATCCTCACACTCGCCCATTATTGAGCGAGGAGGTCCATTTCCCTTCCCTCTATGATCTCTCCTTGACTCTCCTGACCACACCCACAGACAATGGTTGGTAACATCCCTTTGCCTCACCAGCCTCCACTCCTCCACCTGAACCCTGTCCCCCTCCTCATATCCCAGAAAATCTTCTGGAAGAGCCACCTTGTGCTAGAGGGAATCTCTCACACACACTCCTAACCTGGCAGCAGTATACTTCAGGACCCAGAGTATTGGTCATCACTCTTCATGTCTGTCACCACTCCCCAACTATGCTCTCAAGAGAGCAACTCCACATTTTGGTATTTCTCACCACCTTCAAACTCAGGTTTTGGTCCTTGGATCAAGGGGATCCTGCTTCCATGTACCTGGCCATTCTATGTTGAAATAGCTGCCAATACTCACCTTATCTCGCCAGGGTGGGTTGTTCAAGTCAATCTTTGGCAGCTTTTGAGCAGGCCGTTCAGGCACCTTGCCTTTGGAAACCGCCGTCTTTACATCCGCGGCAAGCGGTAGCTGATTGCCAGAAAGATCCCCTGGAAATCAGAAATTCAGAATCACAGAAGTGTGCTTAGCGCTTACCTCCCATCCACGATGAAACTTGATTTCATGGCCATCCTGGATGGCTTTCCACACTTCCAAATATTTGCTGCAAAACTTTGAAATCACCAGACCCATGACCTTATGTTTTTCATCTTTTTTCGCCTCCCGCAATTGGCGAATCGCAGCCTCCTGTAGATCCTGAATGAGTCTAGTGCAGATTTGACAAAGTGGTAATTGACTTACCATCTGCTGCCCTTCTTCTCAGAAAAGCTGCTTGTCGGTTCGCACACTAGAATCAGAGAGAGCAAGTTCCAAATTGTGGATGTTGCTGGTGAGGTCGGCCATTGTTCCTGGGGTTTGAGATGATGAAAGAGAGAGACAAGGTGTAGTTTCCCATCGAAGCGCGATTTACAAATTTTAAGATTCAAGTTCAGCTGCCTGAATCACGTGATTCTGGAAAAACTTTAAACCTGAGCATGGCTAGTGTTCAACCTCCTTAGTACTCGACCACCATCATGAGCGACGTGTTTAACTCTCCACTCACAAGTCTCGCTGCAAGCCGTATGTTTTCTTTCCTTATCAAGTTCATGAGAAGATCAATAACATTTATGACATTTCCGCTTATGAAATATCTCCAGTGACTTTGCTGCCGGTGGATATCACAAATCTCCGTATGTCCGATTTGCCGGGTTAAGGCCCTTGAAGCATAGCTAATCTTAAAATAGACACTTCCTACCTAACCCTCAGCCCAAACATTGGTCAGCAAAACCTGACCATGAACACCAAGTTTCCCACCGAGGTTGACGACATTACATGGGATCAGCTACCAAACCGTGCTAAGCAGCAATGTCACCCCTGAAGTTCATCCATCTCAACTTCGGCGGCGAGCAATCAGGCGCCTATCGGTTAACCATCAACACTGGCTAGAGACGAGAGACCCATCGACAAGGGATTGGGTACACAATTGGCCAATGTTTTGGGATATGCGTCCCACCACTTTCACCGGCAATGCCTCTGATATTGTGTGATCTCCCNTCCATGCCCCCAATGGAGCGCAAGTCTTTTTTTTGCCCATCTCATTGTTCTGCAAACTAATGTGAAACCAGTTCTGCACAAGTATCCAGAGGGAACCACTGATGATGACTATGAAACCACCAAGGTTTCAACTAGAGGTTTGTGTTGTGATCTTGTTTGTATATAATTAACCAACCCTTGATCTTAGCAACTAACCATGAAAACATCGGTGGGTCTACAGGTGCATATCCTTTGTCAATGCTGATGATCATTTTATGACCCACCCAGTAGGGTGTGATGAGCACAATTGCAAGAACGCCGGCTGCATGAGTCCTACACCGATCCCTGCTGAACTCAGGTACCCACTCCGGTATGTATATTCAACATATGTTGTCCCTTTGATTATCAGTGACCTGAACATATTTACAGCAAATACCAGTGATCATACTGTCACTCCAAATGTATTGAAAACACCAAAATTTCGTCATCTCTCAGACCAGGGTCAGGATTTGTCAACCTCAGGTTTATCATCAGGTTCTGATATCCCCCAGACAAGCCCGGTGATACGACCGCGTTTGTTTTAGCGAATATAAGTTCAATTTTCGCGATAATAAACTATAAAGATGACACGGTCTGAGTCTCTAAGTACAAGAATAACTATGCTATTGATAAGGTTCACGCGGCTTGGAGGGAAAAGAGTTAGTACTATGACTCTAGGGACACGAGAGTTGAAGCTACTCGAGGCTGTCAACTTGAAGCCGCCCCAGTTGTATTATACCCTGACCGAAGAAGCCACTTTAGTTGACGCCGTGCTAAAAGTCAGGCGGCTCGACTGAAGCGGCTTGAGAGAAGTCATATACCTTACAACGCAACTGTCAGGACTCTCAGGCGGCACTACCAGAGAAGTTCAGAAATCAGGCGGCTTCATGTTCATCGAGTACAAGTGCTGGAGCGGCACGAAGGGTCTTTCGAAACGACGAAGTCCATGGCTGGTGGCGCGGCTGGGTGGCTGTGATAAACTCCGACGCGGCGCGAGGAACTGAAGCGGCTCAAGTCCTGAGTCAAGGGAATGACCAGACCGACCGTTGGCATCGGGTGAAAAGGTGCAGGTGATGCCGGGTGAGGCAACCGTATCTGTCCAAGTGGCTTGAGACTAGCAACGAGGGTAGGGGACGCGGAGCAAGGATGCCCCGTCCACTCTCGATCATCAGTCGGCGTCTCACGTGGCTTCACCAGAAAGGAAATGGTGATCTAAATTTGGCGTTCAGAGGCGCGCCTGACTCGCGCAGCTACAATCTTGGCGCGGCCTCTACCAATACCCCGGTTCTATTTTCTCTTTATCTTTTGCTTGGACTCTTATTATTGGCTATGACTTGTCTATCACATGTGTCTCTCTATCTATTTTTACGTGGCTCGAAGTAGTATATATACACGCTAACTACTGACTCGAGCGGCATCATCGTATCATTGTTGTTTTATCTTTACTTGCGTTTTATCGACGAATCTATCAAGCCTTTCTGCTTATATTTCACACGGCGTGAACTATCAGTTTTATCTTGGAACTTAGGGACTTAAGCAGTCATAAGGCTTGACTACTTGGGAATAGGAATCTCACTAGTTGTACACTAGGGTACTTCTAGTTCTGTGGAGTGTATCAAAGAGAGAACAAGAGAACTTAGTATTCTTAATTCACTCTATAACCCCCACAAACTCGCACTTTGACTTTCGTGCGGCCTGACTCTCACACCGCGTGACTACCTACAGCTTGTATACAGGTTGTGGTTGGTATTTTGTGTGTGTGTTTCTGAGCTCGGCAGCACCGAACACATCACCGTGATACAATCCCCTCCAGAAACCCCTCTTCTTTTAACCTCGGCCAACTCCGCCTCAGGTGCAACACCGACCTGAGCAAGCACATAACAGCTGAGGTATATAGTTGACGAGAACAAGAAGCCAGTGCAGCAAGAAGACTTCATCAAGATGGTTTCCATCTATCAGGCTCAGCAACTGATCTGTTGTCAAATTTGCATGCTTGTTCAAGCCAACTTGCTCCTGCTTGAGTTTGAATGATAGGGTGGCTTTCGGAGTCTTCCTGAGTTCACAATATGTTGCAGCAAGACCGATGTTTAAAGTATTTGATCTCCCAAACCGGTGATTGCGCACTCGCAGATAGTTTTGAACATTGTCAAAGACAATAAACCCAGCTTGATTGGGATCCCAGGCATGTTCAGCAATAGCTATCTTTGTATGGTGACCAAGAACCTTGAGAGTTTTAATGATTGTCGCATATGCAGGCATAATCCCAATTTGGCAGAGGTATGCCATCACATCCACTGGAGTAGATGACGCAAATGCCATTAATCCCATGGAGAGAGGTAGAAGTCGAGCCTTGCTATTTCTTGCAAATAACAGTGAGGATAGACTATGTGTTACAACCTGAAAAGATTCAGGTCAAAAAATTGCTAAAATGCAGAGAGACAGGACGTACCAATTCAGCAGGGCGATGCTTGCTGCCCTTGTTGGACGATCGCTCCTCCTCAGCCAGCCCTTCCAACCCATCCACCACATCGTCCCCAGAAATCACATTCATAAACCCCCAGGCAATCTGTTGGTGATTCTGAAGGATCTCCTTGGTAGTCTCCACTGTCGCAACTCCAACGTTGCTCCATTCCACCCAGTGCCTACTATTCCGTCGCAGTGATGCATGCAAACCTTTGTCGGGCATCACAGCTTTCTTTGCTTCAAAAACGAGCCATTGTTTCGATACTTGAATGGCAAATGAGCAGAGGACCAACTTCATGGATGTCTTGAGTGTGGTGTAGTCTTTAAACGAGTAGACTTGGGCTGGGGTCTTGGTTGGGTTACTGCTGTCGATGTGGGTGAAAATGAGGTGCAAGAGGGTGCTGAGAGATGGATTGGATTTGCCTTGGAGCAAGTGGGATACCATCTGCAAGTGTCGTGGGGAGCGCCCTTTTGTCTTGCTACCGTCGTGTCAGAAGAGGTGCAAGAAACATTCAGCAAGGCTCCAGCCGCAGATCTTGATCTGAAGGAGGATGGACTCCAGTCGATCCCTGTCTGTTCTAGGGATAATACAGTGCGGGCAACCACATCTATTTGCATCAGAAGCTGCCAGAGAAGATCCTGCAAATGGGTCTTCAGCTAAACACACTTGCTTTGCAGGTTCTGTAGATCCTGGTGGGGCTTGATTTTCGTCGTGCCACAACTTTCGTTTCATGTTTGAAGGTGTCGTAAATGTGTCAAGACAGGGAATAGGTGTTGTGAAATCGATAATTGTATTGTATGGTGCAGGCTGCAGTGTCACACTGGCTACACAAAAGGACAAGTACATAGCTGGGACGTTGTCGTATGAAGAGCAATGCACTGGGGAATTCACGACTTGGCCATCAACCAAACAACTCAATTTGGCAAAAATTTTGACTATATATGGAAGCACCACATGTTGGTTTTCACCAACGGTTACGAGGGCACGTGCTAAATCAGACTCTACATGTGAGTGTCCTATTCAAGCCTCTTGACACGAACTCGTTGAGTCTGACTATGGGAGACTAGGCATGACTGTTGCTGACAGCTGTCACAACCCACCTTGCAAAGCAAAAAACTACTGCAAGTTTTTATGCAAGTGTGGAGTAAGAGGTAGAAGAGTTATGTTGACGGATCTTTGCACATGAAGGTGAATGTGGATGCCCAAAATGTGGGAATGACATACTGAGTATAACCCTTCAAGCTGGCTCCACCGCAACGCCCGCTACTCAGGTTTGGCCCACTTAACAATGTCTGTATCTGTAAAGCTAGGTGATAGAAACTAGGTGTTAAAGGGATTCTCCTGCCTATGCCATAACTTGAAATTGGAAGTAACAGCTGGTGAAACATAATACTTTTGTTGAATCAACATCTGTATCAAGCTCCCTGTTGTGCTCTTCATCACCCACCCATGCTACCGTTGGCAACACTTTTTTTTGCTACATAGTTTGTCATGTAGCATGCCACTTGACACAGGTGGAAACTTGGCGAGAGTGGTGCTCAGCCTCTGCCTCTGCCTCAACCCTGGTGGGCCTACAAGCATACACATGTTGTGCCTTGTTTACTGCAAAAATAGAATCCAGGCGTGTTTCACAATGCGCGATATTAACAGTAATAAATATTCATAGGAATGCATATGGGTGACAGAGGCATGCTCTTGCACACAATTGAGTGCATTTAGTTGAAAATTTAGTGAATGAGAGGGCAATTACAGCGTGTGACAAAAATGCTATACATTGACGTGTTTCTTAGGTAATCTAGGAAGGGGGGGTTACTAAAGACCCGCTACTAGAGTAGCAGGCATAGTTAAAATGCTGAGGTAAGCATTAAGTGGGGGGGGGGCCTACTAAAAACCCACTACTAAAGTAGTGGGCATTGATGGGGGTTAGTCTTGAGCTGGTTAATTCATCCCAGTTACTCTCATCCCTCCTCTCTTTCTCTGTCTAAGGCTTGGTAATTAGGTGCTTGGAAGTTAACTCTGAGTAATTGGTTGCTAACACTTGCTGTCTCTCATCATTGGCAGTCTATTTCCTAGACAACTCAAGCAGTCAGAATACAGAAAACCTGAAAGATGGAACACAATATGACAACTAAAAAAACACATCCAGAACAAAAGGACACAGACACAGGAACAATGAACTGAGAAGTGGAAAAAAAAGATAAAAATAAGACACAAATGCAGGCACCAGATCCAGTCCATAGGTGAAATAATGCACAAAAGCTTGACAGGCCATGTTTCAACACAAGGAGAAGTGTGTACTGAGTTGGAGTTGAGGCCTGATGTGATCAATAAGTCAGGGAAGTGCAGGGAGAAAAACTAACATTATTCAAGTAGGAAAAATAAATACACACAGGAGGATCATGCAAATTATGTGTTGGGTGTGCCAAGTGTCCTGATCATTCTGGGATTTCTTCAACTGGAAGCAACAGCATGAGTGAAAGGGAATTAAAGGCAGAGCAGGTGTTACAAACATCTTGACTTGCCAGAATACAGGTCTGAAGTAGGCAAATTGGGCCAAGATTGTTGCCCTGAAGATTCCCCAAAATTGTACTAAGAAATGAATGCACTAAATGGCAAGAAATATAGGTTGATGAGGAAGCAGACTTACCCACTATACAACAAATGGGCTGAATGGCAAGAAATTCAGGTTCATGAAGAAGCAGACTTACACCCTATACAACGGATGAGCTGAATGGCAAGAAATTCAGGTTCATGAGRAAGCAGACTTACTTCCTATACAACAGATGAGCTGAATGGCAAGAAATTCAGGTTCATGAGGAAGCAGACTTACTTTCTATACAACAGATGAGCTGAATGGCAAGAAATTCAGGTTCAATCAAATTGACTTACCATCTGCCATGTCAAGACGTTTGCAATCAACATCGTTCATATATATGTGTTATCCACGGAATCACACAAACCGAGCCATGAATGCAAAATGATTCAGCGACATCCCGTATTCCGCAGGGTCAATGAACAAGTGGCAAACAATGCGTGCTGGCTCATCAGTCTCAATGGCATCTTGGAAAACTCAATATTTGGCCCACCTCGATCTCGCTGGTTCTTAGATGACGAAAATGTATCATTTCCTGGCCCTCCTTGCTCGGGCCGCGACTTTCGTACACCGGCTTGGAAGGCAGTGTAAACCGGGTTCGACATCGTCGACTGCAACTTCATACTCAGCACTTTCTCTCCTCCGATCAAGACGAAGCTTGTCAAGCTACCCACCAAACAAGCCACCCTTGGTCCAAATACGTCCCAAGTTCCGTCTTTCCACATTTCGGACAAGTTTTCGCAAGATCTTCGACCCATTCCCGCTTCACCAGCATGCTCATAATCAGTGCCTCACCTGCTGTAACCACAGACTTCCAATCCTGAGCCTCGACTAATGTTCCATTGCTTGCTCCTGCAATGCAATACCGCTTCTCGGTGACACGCTCCTCGCCTACCTTTCCTCTGAAATGACCGACCAAGATGCGATGTAAGTCCTGATTGCCCCGTCTGAGTCAGAAACAATAAACGGAAATAATGGAAGATCTCGTCCCACCTCGTAACTGCGCACAATCGATAAAGGTAGGGTGAAGGTTTCATCTAGCGCATCCGTGATTGTCAACGCGTTCGCGTCACTGTAGCCCACGGTCCTGGGAAGCCTCCCATCGAACAGTCGATTCGCTTCCATGGTTATCAGCAACAGTCCATACAAGAGCAAGGTCCTACCTTGCGCAGCGGCGCATTGATGGATAACGTAGTTTCCTGCCACGTTGATCAATGTCGCTCCGTGGCCGATGGAGAAGTCGCTGCAATTTGGTAGCATCTGAAGGCCGCGAGGCTCAGGTTCTAGCAGTGGCCGCAACCTTCGTTAACTAGTCTGTCGCCGTGGACGAATGACTGGAGACTCACGCTCTTCGCCGCCAGGCGGACTGCCAATATTCTTGCCCTGAAGGAACCCTCGGCGCATCTTCGACGGAGAGGCTACGCGCGCTCTCTTGCCCTTGCCCTTAGACGGAGTACGATCGGCCGGCATGTCGAAACGACGTTCAATGTTGAGGAGAGAAGAGAGACTTGGGCGAAGTGTAAGCAAGGGCAGCTATCTGTGACGGCGGATGCCTGTCAGGCACGAGGCAGCTACTAGATATTGTTGATATACGCAGTCGCTCGATAGATCGAGGGTTCAGGCACCGGTCGGATGATTCGCACCGCGATAAGACTAATTGAATGTTCTCGAAGTTTCAAGATGTTCACGAGGCCTCAAGTGACTGACTGAGCTATTCGTTCTATTCATTCGATCAGATATTAATTATAATACATTGTAAAAGCTCCGACATTTCCAAGGTGAAACGCCGGAGAGATATTAAAACCTCGAGGCATGATGCCATTCCGCAGACATGAAGACATCGTTGTCCTCGACGCACCCCCTGGTCACATTTGGCGAGGTTTCCACGTGCTGTGTACTTCGGCGCCGACCAAGTGCTAATATGCCAGTGCACGGATGTAAAGCCTCCTCCGTAAAGTAGGAGAGCGCCAAGATAGGCGACGTTAACGAGGTGACCNAATGAAAGGGGGATGTCGTATAGATGGAGTTGCTTCTAGTCGAAAGAATCGCCGGTGAGGAGGGCAAGATAAGGAGTGTCGAGCTTGATGTTACGAGCAACCCAATTGATCAAGCAGATCCGGGCAATCGAGAGGAAGAATATGAAGGGGAGAATTTCAGGTCAGGAAGCGCATGTCGGGACATACAGTGATGGATAACAGACCTTGACGCCACTCATGCCATGGTTCTGTTTGTGGATGGAAGAAAGCGCCGCAGTGGCGACATATTCAACAATTCTGTTGCACTTGGAGTTTTCATCACTCCCCAAGATAACCAGTCAAAAGGAAGAGATGAGCGCGATAGCCTTCGTGTACAGAGTCAGGGGAGAGTGGGGAGAAGACCAGGCGGAGGATAACTGTTGACCATCGTCGCATGGGGGAAGAGATGTAAAACGACAGCCTTGGCCTCTGCTGCGGTGTGCTCGTGTGGTCCCTTGATCATAGCAACCGAACCGCCATATCCAGCAAGAGACGCCCGCACCCAACCGCACCGACTGTGCTTCCATCTGCAACCCACGAGGCCATGCACGCCTACGACCCACGGCGAGAACAGTGCAAAATGCAATTGAAAGACGTACGAGGATGGTAAAACCCTAGCTACAGCATATTCAGTCAGATGCGGCTCACAACCCAGGACTGGCTTTTGGTCAATGGATTGGTGTTGGGTGCAGCGACGCCCGCCACAACACCCGGTCTGTCGTCAGATCGAGTGATTTCGAAGAGGTCCAGGGAGTCAAGCAGAAAGAAAACGTGCGGAACGGCGCATCGAGTTGTTCTGAGGCGGCAGCGTAAGAAGAACGGAAAAGCTTGAGGGGTATTGTTTGTGCAGGTTTCCAACCAAACCCGCCGGCAGGTCTGCCAAAATGTGCCACCCTCGTCGCGGCTGAATGCATCTACTGCTCTCCAACCTCCCACTAGTTTGTTCGTCAACGTCTCTGCTCCGTGCTCAAGCTCGAGCATTTGTCTGTTCCCAGACGCTCGGGACCGTAGATGACCAGTGGTACCTCTCGGATCGGTGAACAGCCAGCTATCGACAACATGGTGAGTTCGTACTCGCTCCCGTTCAAACGTTCTGAATCCATCTGTACATCGTGGTCTGCTATTTCACCTTGGTACGTGGTTGTTTCATCATGACACTCCGGAACGCTGTCGTACTGATTGTTCAGCCTACTTCTAGAGGTTCGAGTCCTGGTCCAGGGCGTCACCCTTTGCTTGCGAGAACTCATAAACACAGCCTGGGACGGTACATTAGCTACCCTGCCGAGCATGTACTAGCGTGATTGAATGGGATACTGGCGCTCCGGTTGAACGGCTTCTCTTTCCAGGTACGTCCGTTAGCGAAGAGGCGTCCACTGAATACTGATTTCACGCCATCTTTCTAGACCTGATTCCTCATATCCCGACAAAGTCCAAGCTGCAACATCACCGTCTCCACGGAACTATCATTCTCGGGATGAACTCAGTGAGGAGGCTTATCCTCTCGTCGCTATTCCTGGCCCCGTCTGCTCCTTCACATACGACGCTCTCGAATCGCCATCCTGCCCTCGTTCCTCTCTCCAGGCGTCTTCACACCGATCACTCATAGCACCGCCATCCTTCACTGATCAACCAACTCCCACAATCTACCGCTCGGCTATTTCCAAAACCCCGTAAACGACGGCTCCCTCCACACCCTCCGCTTCCAGTCCCGTTCCTCCAAGAACGAGAACTGCTAGACTTGCCCATTGATTGCACTGCATGCATGGACGCAACTACAGGAGATATTCTTTCCAGAGGAGAGTCAAAAGAGTCGAAGTTAACATTAGGATATAGACTTCGTACGCACGTCGTCTTTCCCTCTCCCTGGCGGTGTAAAACTACACGTCCCATTGGGAGGCAACGTTGTCATGATTTTCAGCCCGAATCCGCTATCTTGGCCATTCGTGTAGTTTAGGTGAGTCCGCGTTCGCTCGCCCCCACCATCATTCCAACCTCAGCTGATCTCCCTTTCCAGCACTGCTGCAGCCGTACTCAGGATTAACCTCTAGACCCCCACCTCTCTTGAACTCTCCCATTGATCGACTGACGGGAGAGCACGTATGCTCGTTGTTGCCCTGTCTCACCTCTCGGAGATGTCCACCACGGTCCTCACCGTGACAGCTAATCTCGGAAGATTGGGTTACCCATGCGCAATGAGATCACAGCTAGAACGGGTGTAAACATATACTTCATAGGTACACTTCTAAATGTCGAGATAGGGCGCGATTACTAGAGACAATGCCCGAAGATATCGGGATTAATGTGAGTTATGGTTTAACTGAGCGGTTTCAGCATAGAGTTTGAAGGTCTGTCAAGCTGGTATGGATCGTTTGTTTCACTGAGCGAGAAGAAATTCACTGGTTCGGCGCTTATCGAAGCACACCCTGAGAGTAAACGGAAATAGCCTTTCCATGCACATATTTCATCGCGTTCAACAAGAGCTGCATAGAAAGCTTGATACTCACTGCCGCTGGATCTACCGACCCACACCCATGCATACGGATGCATACGATGGTCGAAGCTTAGATTCCCCTTCTGACACGTTTGGAATCTTCACCGATTTTCGAAATGTTTCTGCGTGGCAGCAACGCGGGTGCCTGTGGAGTTGAAATCCCTTCTATTCAACTTCTAACGCGACTCGGGAACTGATAGTGATCTTTTGTCCTCTTCCCATCTTCTTGAGTTCTCGAAGCGAGACGAGCGGCTGGCTGGGGAGCCTGTGATTTGGCCGGAGACTTGTGCTTTTATAAGTGGCTTCCTGAGCGGTATAGCTCCTCAAGCGGCCAATTAGCCAACTGCAAACTGACAATGTGTGAACAACAGGATATACAACACAAGCACTCGGGGTGTAGAATTCCTGAAGCGCCTAGTGCCCGCCGGTATAGGTAGCCTACAGTGTGCATTCAGAACTATGCGATCATCAGAGGTAAGAAGATTGTTATCGGTGCGACATACATCTTGGATACTGTACCTTTCCTTAGGCACCACCTGCACGCATAGACCATGTATAAGAACTGATATAGAATTCACGCATTTGAATTAATATTAACTTTGGCTTTATTCATCTCTGCGCAGTACCTTCCTGACTGTATCCGCCTCCTTGGCGACCAATTCGCTCCAGAGAAAACACAAGCAGAGTGGCAATTACAAGATCTTGTCACAGCGCCAGAGCACCAGCGGAAAGGGGTAGCTCGCGCTCTGATAGATGCAGTTAAGAAGTAGGTGAGTCGTACGAGATCCGTTTTTAACTGCTCTCTTTTTATTCGGTACTCGATCCCAGGCTGCAAAGAACGGCAAAAACCTTTCTTGCCTGCTCCCGACCAACGAATTGAGGGTAAGCTGTATATTTGCAGATGTTTCGGTCAGTATTTTCTAACCGTTTGAACTTAGCTCGATATCTTCAAGAAGTTGGGCTTTGAAATCGGCGAAGACACCATCCCCTTTCATAGTGTTGAAGGAAGGAGGTTTGATCTCTCGGTAGGCCTCATGAAGCCCGCTGTTGAGCCAAAGGGATTGGATTGAGCCGAAAATCACGAATCGACGATATCTGAATGTCGTAGTCCAGTTTAATCACAAACCAATGTGCAATATATCATGTTGACTACAAAAGAGCTTGCCATGTGCGTACCGTCCGGGGTAAAGTTGTGGAAATGGAAATCATGGCATCGGAAAGTCAGAATAATTCCCTTGAACTTTGCACATACTAGATTTCCGACGTGCGCAGAATCTCGGAGTCAAGTACACAAGGTGCCAAAGGCACATAGCACAAAAAGAGCAACACGTCTCGGGATAGGCTGTCCTGCTCGTTGCCACTCCGCTGTCCTTGAAATCACTGCAAGACCGATAATGGAACGACCGATAAGGGAACAACCCACCATGACGAGCTCCCGAGATAGTCGCCTGCCCTTCCATACACTGAACGTCCTTTGATGGGGATGGGGTGCCCATTAATTAAGCGTCAATTGAGACTGAGGTTTGTATTGGCGTTGCTGTCGAATTTTTGGGCTCACATTACCAAGGCTCTGCGCTCGCATTTGCGCAGTCTTCGCATTGATGCGGCTAGGAGAGATTGTTTGTGTTTGTTAGAATCTGAAGTGTCAGCTATGCGCAGCTTCACAACCGGCTTTCCGTTTCACTGGCCTCCAGCCCGTCCGACAGTGGAACGCTCAATTTTCATGTGAGCTCTCACGATAACCTGAGCCACAGAGGGCCCATCTTGCACCCACAGTTCGGTTCTAAGCCAAATAAGAGCAATCGCGGTCCGACTGCCAAAGCGCGGCTCGAGGCTTGCTCCAGCATCTACCGAAAACTTTCTTCGCTGCGCAATCGTTGTCTACATGAGCTGTGGACCACTGAATACTGCGGGTCTCAACACTCTTCTAGCCCAAGGTCTCCCATTCTCCCCTCAACATGCCCACCACCATACAACGCTCACCGTACCGATGGTTTATTGTTTCCCAGAGGGTAGAGAGGGCCTCAACGCTTTTGTAGTGCATTGTTACCTGCTAAAAGCTGAGAGAATATTTACTTGACATTCTTATCCAGGATCGGGTCCAATATCCTTCGACCCTATCGTTCGTCTTTGCGGCAAAAATGCTGGGTCCTGAGCCAATCCAATCCAGCCAAATGTACTCGCTTGCCGCCTCAAGCGAAACTGCACCACTTCGTCTCTTATTCATGCACCGAGCTCACTGGTATCTAGCTGTCAAAGCTATCAAAGAAGGGTTGGACGAACTAGCTGTGTTCGCTGCAGAGAGGAATCTTGTGATCTTCAGGGACCAAGACTCAAAGGATATCTCACTGCATAGGCAGGTGGTCATTATCAACTACATAGAATGATTGACACCATCTGTTAGAACCAGCAGGATTATTTGCGTGGATATTGCCATAGCAATGAGTGATACACCCGGTTTCATCAACCTCCGCGGTCTCATCTGTTCCTGCATGCCCGACCTTCAGCCTCTCGCAACAGAAGTGCACAGGGTATCGCAACTTCCCTGACACACGACAAGATCAATCACCTCGGTTGGCACCCCAATGGGACACACCCAGCGTTTTCCTTTTCCCGATTTTTTGAATGTATTATCTACCATCCATACCGCATAACTCCTCCCAGCATGTCTTGACCTCGACCTATGTTCGAATGCAATACTGTCCTGGAACGACAAGCTCTAGAGACCGGAAAGTTGGCAAGGTTGTGCTTGATACCATGATAAATAATGCGGGGGACACAGTTCCATGAGCAGTCCTTCAACGCCCACATCTTTCCTTCAAGCCTTCCTATCAACCTTTGTGGAGTCAGCATACACCGACGACTCTCACTCGGAATCGAACCGAGAAGTTGAAACTTGATCAGCTCACGTTGTTCCGAGTCGGAGGCGTCCCGCAACATCACTTGACTTGAGGCCCAGCGATGATCAACGGCTTGGCTAGGTATCGCTCCTGCTCGAGCACAGTACACGGTACGTCTTGGGCGGGATGTAAGCAAGGTTTTTGCCAACCGTCCTTGAGCCTCTGCCGGCACAGCTCGGCAAATCGTGCCCTGGCTGCTGACTGCGCGCGTCATCAGGATGAGAATGCTAACGATGGCCTGATGGCGAGAAGGCACGAGTCTATTTTTAGTGCAGTGGGCAATAGGCACCGACCGCGTGTCNGCTGCWNNGCANNACSCGTGGGTGGGCGTCTTTTTGCCTCTTCTTCTTCTCCCATCACCCGTCTCCCTCATCACTCTATTCCTCCCTATCTTTCTCTCTCCGTACCGAAGCGCTGGCGGGCCAGGTGTCGTTTTGAACTTCCCCAGGGCACTTTGAGCAAGAGAGCCTGTGCAGGGCGCCGTCAACGACGGGAAGAAAATGCCCTGTGAACGCTCTGCCAACCAGCAAGCCATCGACCAAACCAAGTTCTGGGATGAAAATGGGCTTCATTGGGAGCCGCATCGGATAGGCTGGGCGATAGCTGGGGGYTGTACTGTCATCGTACGTCGCYYTGTTGTGTTCTMTACCCTTCTTGGCYCACTRATATCTGGCAATCCTCGTGGGTAGACGTGTATTATGTCGTTGGTTGCCATTTGGAAGCATTGTCGGTGCGTTGGGATTTTCTACAGGCGCCGTTGTCAGGGATCTAAATTGCCATGATAAAGGAACTACACAAACCCAAGGCAGCAGCGGCAGATGTGAGTGTTTGTCCCAGGCTGTCCGATATCTGTCGTGCTGAGCTCTTCCCCCTAGCCTCCGGATCTTGTATATGCCCCCCGTGTATGGCATCATCTCCTTCCTATCGTATCGCTTCTTTAGATATTATATCTACTATTCATTCGTTTACATTGGTAAGTGCCTTCCCGTGCCAAGATTATGTTTGTTTAATCTAACAATCACCTCATGCAGCCTATGAGGTTCGTCCCTTCCCTCGCAACGTGCTCTCCCGGGCTCATGTAGACCAAGGCTATTACTCTCAGCGCCTTTCTGTGAGTTCCACCCTTGTTCACCGACATAGACATGAACTCACGACATGACAGAATGCTTATCATCGAATACGTTGCTGCCACCGCTGTCGGGAACTCTGCGAACAATGCTATTGAGAGGAAGGACAAGCGACCGTTACCCATCCCTGTAAGCCCCTCCGATCTCTCTCAGAACTCGTCCGCCCATACTCACCTCACCTATTGTTCTACAAAATTCCACCTCTCGGTTGGGTTTGGTAGTTTTGTTGTTGGCGCTATAGGCCGACCAAGGTACGTCCCTTCTCGGTTTGCTTCGTTAAAACTTGGCTAACTCGCGGAACGAACAGGCATACTTCATGTACACCGTCAAGGTTCGTACCTCTTCCCGTTTGTGATCCCCTCGATAATGACCGCCCATCGCGACTCTCAGTGGAGCGTGCTGCAATACATCATCATTCGCCCAGGTGTGTTCAGTTCCCGTCTCTTTCCTGGCGCCGACCTTCTCACCGTTTTCTCTAAATAGCTGCATCAATCGCGGGAATTCTCTGCGAACACTTCAAGGTCCTGTGTACGACGGAAGGATATACATTAAAATATGCTGCGGTGTATATCGAGTGTATCAATTTCATTAGTATCAGGTGAGCATCTTGGGTTTTCTGTCGTTGTTTATCTCTGCCCCTCACGACCGCCCCTCACTCTCCTTTCTGTGACTTTACTCTATTTATCTGTATTTCTCCTGGCTCGTTTCTTTGCTGTTGCTCCTCCCGCATCCATTGTACTTCATTCGTTTTGCTCTTCGCTTTACCTTGCCGCCTTGGTACTTCCGTTCTTCCTCACATTCTACCTCCTTTCTTCATCGTTACCTCGAGAACGTCACTGCTAACTCTATCTTATCCCTTCCTTGTTATGTAGTATTGCACTCTACGGCCTCCTTGTTTTTTGCGGTCTCGTATCCGAAGAGCTTAAAGGGAAGCGGCCTGTTGCCAAGTTCTTGGCGATCAAGTTGGTGGTCATGTTCACGTTTTATCAAATGTTTGTGGTGAGCACCAATTTCTCTTGTTCTGCCAACCTATCCACTGACCTACCTGCTTATCAATCTTCACCTTTACCTTCCGATTTCTTCATTAATCCGATTCCTGACTTGTACTGATGGCTAACGTGGTGAACAGTTCCATTGGCTTGAAGGCCGTGTTATTCACGGTACGTTGCCCGTTCATTTAGTGACTTCATTTCTGAGTCTCAAGCCTGTTGCAGAAACGACATACTGGACCACTACCAACATTGCCAACGGGCTCAACGCTCTCGCTATTTGCGTCGAGATGGTGTTCTTCGCCGCGCTGATGTTCTGGGCGTATACATGGAAGGAGTACAAGATCAAGGAGGGGGAGAAGCACACGAGTATTTGGAAGCCATTGTGGGATTCAATCAATATGAGTATGTGTTTATCTCTGGTTCTTGTTCTGCGTCGTTTCCCTTGTTGGGGGTTTACTTGGCTGAGTGACACCCTACCATTTTCCTGCTCTCCTTGTTATGGTTCCATCCTGCTTCTGTGTGCCACATTCCACAAGCAGTCACTGACTCAACGTTCTTGTAGTGGACTTCATCCGCGAAATTGGGCACTCCCTCCGATTCTTCTTCTGTGGAAAACGTCACCATGACACTTCTGCTGGAGGAGTACCGCTCACCAAACTCCGTTCTACTGAAAGCCAAAACCGCCATCGTGGTGGAGGGCCGGGTGTAGGCCCACGCGTTGCGAAATCAAGCGGGTACAACACCTACGGTGGCTCTCCTACCCAACGACTGAGCTTCGCCCAGGCCTTTGGGTTGGAGCCTGTCGATCGGTCTTATGCACGCCCTTATTCCAACCACCGGTCGCCAGCGAACTCGAACGATAACGTTAATAGGACGTACGGCGCGGGTGAGGGTGGAGGAGCTGCGCCGTCGTTGAAAAAGTCTGCTCCGTACGGCCATGGGCAGTATATGGGGGGGTGATAAAGAGGAGCGGGAGATATTGACACACGGGATGTCTCCGCTCGCTTCTTCCAAAGCAGACGACACTCTTCAAAAAACAACAGCAGCTACATCAGCAGCAAGGAAAGTATGGCAGCCAGCAGACGACGTATGTGGTCGGGGTGGAAGCGATGAGAGGGAAGACGTCAGAGGAGACGAGACCTTTGTCGGGCGAGGGCGAGGACGACGATGGGGGAGTGGATTTGGGGTATTATCAGAGTGTGTATGGCGGTGTGGAGGATGACAGGCAGCAAAATTTGTACCCTCCGCAACAACAGCGGCAGCAGGGGTATCCACCACCGCCACCGCGACAGCAGCAGCAGGCGTACCACCCGCAACAGCTACAGCCGCAAACGCAAACATACCCTCTGCAAACCCAACAGCTGGTGTATCACCACCAGCAGCCTATACCCCCGTCGTTACAACCTCAACAACCTCAGTCTGTGTGGTCAAACCAGCAGCACCTCCAACCACCCCNAAAACTACTACGATAGCAGCGGAGGCGCAGGCGGCGGTGGAGGGGGNAGGACAGAGAGAGTCGTACAGCTCGTGGGCGGGTCCACGGGCGATTTAATGCGGGACTTCTTTTCTTTCATGACCGTTTTTTNGTCGGATTTTTTTTCTTTTTTTACTATGCACGCTGTTCCGCACGTATGTACGTACTCGCTTTGTCTACGTCGGCATCGAACACTCGTTTTCTTTTTTCTTATTCTCTTATTTTTGCCTCAGCTTCTTTAGTCTTGGGATAATCAATCGGTATGCTTTGATGACACTGGTTGAGTTGAGAGGGGTTGGTTAGGTGACGTTCCACTAGCTCGCTGCTAGGTAAGTTTACGAGGTCATCAACTCTTCCCCTTGTTTGGGAGTTTGAACCTATACTAGTTATCCAAATCTTGAATGATAAAAGTCGAAGTTGGTGAATTTGAAATCCTTCCAAGGATGTCCCAGAGAGGCAGGTAGTCTCAAACTCGGTCATAAGCAACACTGGTTGTGCATGGACATAATGCTTGCCATCTCTCATCATTGGCAGTTCATTGTGTTTCCAGAATGGTGTGGTGTTAATTAAGCATAGGCCAATACATGAATAGAGAACTCGAACAGTCAGAATATAGACAACTTGGAAGATGGAACACAATACAATAACTAGGAAACACATCCAGAACAAAAGGAGGCAGACACAGGGACAAGGAACTGAGAAGTGAAAAGGAAAAGATAGAAATGAGACACAGATGCAGGCAATAGATCCAGTCCATATATAAGAAAACGCACAGGAACTTGACAAGCAATGTTTAAATGCAAGGAGAAGTGTATACTGAAATGGAGTTGAGCCTGACATGATCAGTAAGTGAGGGTATTGGAGGAAGAAAAATTGGCATTATTTAAGTGGGGAAAATAACTACACACAGGAGGGTCATGCAAATTGCATGTTGGGTGTGCCAAGTGTCTTCATCATTCCGGGATTGCTTCAACTGTAAGCAACAGCATGAGTGAAAGGGAATAAAAAGCAAGGCAGGTGCTACACACATCTTGACTTGCCAGAGTACAGGTCTGAAGTAGGCATGGTGGACCAAGATTGTGGCCTTGAAGATTCCTCCAAATTGTACTGAAGAAGTGAATGCACTGAATGGCAAGAAATYYRGGTCCATGAGRAAGCAGACTTACAACCTATACAACAGATGAGCTGAATGGCAAGAAATTCAGGTTCATGAGGAAGCAGACATACAGCCTATACAACAGATGAGCTAAAATGGCAAGAAATTCAGGTTCATGAGGAAGCAGACTTACCTTCTATACAACAGATGAGCCGAATGGCAAGAAATTCAGTTTCATGATGGAAAGGAAGCAGACTCACTTGCTATACAACAGATGAGTTCAGCAGTGAGAAATTATTAAATTCAATCAAATTGACTTACCGTCCGCTATGTCAAGACGTTTGCAATCAACGTTGTTCATATTGTATTATCCACAGAACCACACAAATCGATCCGGATGAACGCGAGATGGTTCAGCGAGATCCCGTATTTCGCAGCGTTGACGGATCAAGTGGTAAACCATCCACCGGTGGCTCATCAGTTTCAATGGCATCCCGGAAAACTCAACATTTGGCCCACCTCGATCTCGCTGGTTCTCAGATGACGAAAATGTATCATTTCTTGGCCCTCCTTGCGCGGCCCGCTACTTTCGTACACCGGCTTGGAAGGCAGTGTAAACCGGGTCCGACATCGTCGGCTGAAACTCTATACTCAGCACTTTCTCTCCTCTAATGAAGGTGAAGTTTGTCAAGAAGCTACGCACCAAACATGCCACCCTTGGTCCACATACGTCCCTAGTTCCGTCTTTCCACATTTCGGGCAAGCCTTCGCAAGATCTTCGGCCCATTCCCGTTTCACCAGCATGCTCATAATCAGTGCCTCACCTGCAGTAACCACAGACTCCCAATCCTGAGCCTCGACTAACGTTCCATTGTTTGACCGTGCAATGCAGTACCGCTTCTCGATGACCCGCTCCTCGCCTACCTTTCCTCTGAAATGACCGACCAAGATGCGGTGTAATTCCTGATTGTGGCCGGTCTGGGTAAGAAAAACAGGAGGGAAATCCGAACATCACCGCTCACCTCGTAGCTGGCCACAATGGACAAAGGGAGCGTGAAGGTTTCATCCAGTGCATCGGTGATTACCAACGCGTTCGCATCGCTGTAGCCCGGGGTTTGCGGAAGCCTCCGATGAAACATTTGATTCCCTTCCATGGTTATCAGCAACGGTCCATACAAGAGCCAGGGCCTACCTTGCGCAACGATATATTGGTGGATAATAAAGTCTCCTCCAACGTTATTGAATGTCGCTCCGTCGCCGATGGAGAAGTTGCTGCTATGTGATAGCATTTGAAGGTCGCGCGGTGTCGACTCTAACAGTCGTATTGGTAGATTTATCAGCTAGTCTGTCGTCATAGACGAACGATCTGACACAACTCACGCTCTTCGCCGCTAGGCGGAGTGCCAATGTCCAAGCCTTGATGTAGAAAGCCTGGGCGCATCGAAGACAGAAAGGCCACGCCTTCGCCATTGTCCTCTCCCTGAGGTGGTCCGATGGTCGGGCCTAACAGTGGTCGCACCTGTATTCACCAGTCTGTCGTCGTAGATAAATGAACGAATACTCACGCTCTTTGCCGTTAGGCGGATTGTCAGTGTCCCTGGCTTGACGCCACGAAACTCGGTGCATCAACGACTGAACTACTGCGAGCAATCTCTCGCCCAGGTGTGGAGGCGGATTGCCAGTGAGATTCATGTCAAGACGGTGTTTGGTCAGGGAGGAGAGAGGCTTAGAGAGAGGTGGGGGTGTAAGCAAGGGCAGCGAATTGTGACCAAGGATGCCTGTAGGTGATCGATAGATCGCTGATCACACGATTCTCACCACGATAGACAAATTGAATGTTGTGGAAGGTTCACGAGGCCGAGAGGGACTGAATAGTCTATTCATTCGATCATATACTAATACATCGTAAAAGCACCGACATTTCCAATCGAGAGCAAGGTGAAACGCCGGAGAGGTATGAAAACCTCGAGGCATGATGCCATTCCGCAGGCACCAAGACTTCCTTGTCCTTGACGCACCCCGGGGCCACATCTGGCGAGGTTTCCACGTATTGTGACGCGCAATATCGACCAAGTGCTAGAGTGCCAGTGCACAGATGTAAGGTCTCCGGAAAGTGACAGAGCGCCGAGATAGAGGCGATGCTAACCGGGTGACCGATGAAAGGGGGATGTCGCATCGACGAAATTGCTCCGGAATAATAGAATCGTCAATGAGGGCAAGATGAGGTGAGTCGAACTTGATGATACGAGCCACCGAAGTGGCCAAGCACATCCGAGGAATTGAGAGGGAGAATATAGAGGAGAGAGTTTCAGGTCAGGAAGCGCACGTCGGGACATACAGTGATGGATAACAGACCTTTATGCCGCTCAGCCTATGGTTCTGTTTGCGGATGGAGGAAAGGGCGGCAGCAACAACATATTCGACTCTAATCTTGCAAAGAGTTCGCACTAGGAGTTTTCACCACTCCCAAAGATAGCTGTCAAAAGTAAAAGATAAGCGCGGTAGCCTTCATAGACAGAGTCAAGGGGAGGGGGGGGAGAAGACCAGGCAGAGGTTAGCCGTTGATCATCGTCGCATGGGGGAAGAGCAATGTGAGACGACAGTCTTAGCCTCTGCTGCGGTGTGCTCGTGTCTCGTGTGATCCTTGATCATGGCAATCGAACCGGCGTTTGCAGCAGCACCCAATCGCACCGACTGTACTTCCGCCTTCAATCCACGAGGCCATGCACGCCTACCACCCATGGCGAGAACAGCGCAGAACACAATTGAAAGACGTACGAGGATGGTAAAACCCCAGCTACAGCATATCCAGTCAGATGCGGCTTCCAATGTACTCCATTCTGATCCCAGGACTGGATTTGGTCGATGGATTGGTGCTGGGTGCGGTACCCGCAGCGACGCCTGGTACAACACCCGGTCTATCGTTCGTCGGATCGAGTGATTTCAAAGAGGCTCGGCGAGCTGAAGAGAAAGAAATTGCGCAGAACGAGGGCACGAAGAAACGGGAATTGTTTGCGCAGGTTAGAAACCAAACGCACAGGCAGGTGCGCCTTCTCTTTCGATCATCACTCAAGCCTCATGTGCCGCGGAGGTAGCGGTTTGCGGTTTGACGTATCTTCTCTTCTCCAACCTCCCACTACAGTGTTCCGGCGGTCCTTGGGACACCATCACTCCTTGGGACAGTGGGCTCCCTGGGTGCAAATAACGTCCGATCCGCCTCAAATTTGGCACATATATCTATTTACATGAAATATAAAAGCTCAATTTTTCTGGGGAGCAAGAGACACCTTGTTGAAGAGAAATCCTGCAAAAGGTGCATTTTCAGGGCAGTGACCCGAAGCAAACCTGGTGCCATGCGCCAACGGTTTCATTAAAATTCTCCGAAAATCCGTGGTGAACTTAGGAGATACATTCTGTCTTCTGAGACTGTTCATGGGCCAGATTATTCTATGTGATTGAGCAGAGAGCAGGCAAAAGAGTGAGCAGTGCCCAAAATCGGTGTCAATGGTATTTTCCCACCCGCCGAAATTGGCGCGGCCCAAGTGTCCCAAGGAGTGATATTGCCATCAAATCGCTCGGAATCTTGCTCACTGTCCTGTACACGCCTATCTATTCCTATCGCTCCCGAACTTGACAAAAATACTCTGGAAAGAACACTGAACACAAATATCAACTTTTGTTTTGGCCCACAAAAAATCATCCCCAGTAAATCAGCGAAGTCCTTGTGGTGTCCCAAGGACCGCCGGAACACTGTAGTTTGTTCCTGCTCCGTGCATAAGGTCGAGCATTTTTCCNAGAGCATCACCCTCGCACATTAGCTGCCCGCAGAGCATGGGATACTGAACGAACTGGTTTCTCTGTTCAGGTACGTCCGTTGGCGAAGAGGCGTCCACTATTAATTTCATGCCATATTTCTAGACCTGATTCATCATATCCCGACGAAATCCAAGCTGCGACACTACCGTCTCCACGGAACTACCATTCTCGGGATGAACTCGACGAGGAGACTTCTCCCCTCGTCGCTATTCTTGGTCCCGTCTGTTCCACAGCTGGACCGTTTCCACCACCGATCGTCCCCCTCCTTCGCATGTGACGGTCTCCGCTCACTAAATCACAATCCTGCCCTTGTTCTTTTCTCCACTCATAGCACCGCCATCGTCCACCGGTCAACCAACTTCTAGAATCTACTGCCCGGCCATTGCGTCAATCCCCGTAAACGACGGCTCCCATCAAGCTCCCATCACACTCTCTTCTTTCGGTCCCATTCCTCCAAGAAGACCAAGAGCTGCTACGACGACCCACCGATTGCTCCACATGCATTGGCACAGCTACAGGAGATAGTCTTTCCAGAAGAGAGTCAAAGCCGAGGTCAGGATCTCAACGTATTTCCCTCTTTCCCTGGCGTGCAAAGCTACACGTCCCATCGGGCTGAATTCGCCATCGGCCATTCGAGTTGTTTGGGTGAGTCTGCGTTCGCTCTCCGATCCCATCCTCCGCTGATCTCCCTTTCCAACGCAGTCGAGATTTCCACCGTCGTCCTCAAGGTCCCTAGATCGCCCACGTGTCCGGTTTATGATTGTGGGATAAGGATCAAACTATCGCGATTCAGAGCCTCGATGGATACCATATCGTAGGAAGTAGAGTGAGGAAAGAAGGAGACCAGGCGGATGTGCATGAGACGGTATACACCTTCTACGAATGTGAGTGAGTTCATCGTTCATTCTCCTCCTTATCTTGACTCGTTTTCTGATGCGACGCCTGCGTAGCGCAGATCAACGTCGACGTATGGGCCACGCCTCACTCCATTGAATCCGGCTCGACCGACGGACATCTGAGAGTCGTCTCATCAAGCAGCAGGCTCCATTCTTAGAAGGGCTTGGGAGATCTCAAATTGATCCAGACAAAGAATGGCGTCTTGTTGGCTCTTTTCCCGTTCGACCACATTTTCGGTTCGTCTTTCTGTCTCTCGACTGTCTTCTCAATGCGAAACGTGGTCTACTCATATTATTTCCAATGACAGAACTCGTCGCATATCTCTACCAGAATTTCCATCTCGGATTGCGGACAGTCCTCCTCACATTCGGGCCGACAGCGTTCTGTCAGGCCATAAAAAATACCGCATCACGATGGCCATGATCGTACCGCCGATCCTACCATAAGGTGCGTTGCCCTTTTCTCTTTTGGATGTCCTATACTGACGTTCAATTTCAACGGCGCATCAGTCGGTATTTCCATAATCTGAACTCTATACAAGAGAGCATCCATTCAGAGGATGGTTAGTACAAAGATGGGTGACACTCTCCAACTTGATAAGGCCGTATTCCCGAATCTTCGATCGGAAGCAAGAAGAGATGATCACGTATAAGGTTAGTCCTTTTTGAATCTCATCATTGTTGTCCTCGATAGTAATTGTGCTCTCCCAGGGTTTATCTGTGCTCACTGTTGATGCTGGGCCTCGCGTGATAGTTGCCCATGCAGACCTCGAAAGACTTCCTCTTGAGGACCCCCGGGTATGGGATGCTGGTTTAGTTGGAGTTGTAGAAGGACACTCCGGGAGCGAGCTTTCTCTGTACTTTTGGGTTGAAAATTTCATTAATTATTCGATAGCGGATCGGTATTATAGATCCTATTCCGTCGCAAGCGACCTTACAATCGCCACGAATGCGAGCACTGCAGGGAAAGTCGAAGCACAGCAGACTCTTGCCCTTGCGCGAGGCGAACGTGGGCGACTTGCCATAGTGATCCATGCTGAGGGAACAGAAAAGAGTTTGGGGCAGCAGAAATTGAGACCAAGATGCGGGGACGATCCGAGATACGTACCACTCACGGGCATATTCGTTCTATCACGAATAAGGCGGACAGGGACCGGAGATCACTCTCGTTTCCGATCGAATCTGTGGTCGTGTTGAAATGCGCAAGAGGCACTGATAGCATCTGTGACGGCGGATGCCTGTCAGGCACGAGGCAGCCAGTAGGTATGCGCAGTCGCTCGATAGACCGAGGGTTTAGGATGACTCGCACCGCCGCAAGACTAACTGAATTTTCTCGAAGCTGTTCACAAGGCCAAGAGTGACTGACTGAGCTATTCGTTCTATTCATTCAATCAGATATTAATACATTGTAAAAGCTCCAACATTTCCAATAGAGAAAGGCGAAACGCCGGAGAGGTATGCAAACCTCGAGGCATGATGCCATTCCACAGACATGAAGACATCCTTGTCCTCGACGCACCCCCCAAGCCACATCTGGCGAGGTGTCCACGTGTTGTGTAGTTCAGCACTGACCAAGTGCTAACGTGCCAGTGCACGGATGTAAAGCCTCCTCCGTAAAGTAGCAGGGCGCCGAGATAGAGGCGACGTTAACGAGGTGACCGATGAAAGGGGGATGTCGTATAGATGGAGTTGCTTCAAGTCAAAAGAATCGCCGGCGAGGAGGGCAAGATGAGGTGAGTTGAGCTTGATGATACAAGCAACCGAATTGATTCGGGGAATCGAGAGAAAAAATATAGAGGGGAGAGTTTCAGGTCAGGAAGCGCACGTTGGGACATACAGCGATGGATAACAGACCTTTATGCCACTCATGCCATGGTTCTGTTTGCAGATGGAAGAAAGCGCAGCAGCGGCGACATATTCAACGGCTCTGGCACAGCTCGGCAAATCGTGCCTGGCTGCTGCCTGCGCGCGTCATCAAGATGACGATGCTAATGATTGTAGTTTAAACTGATGTTTACACAAGTTCAATGAAGGATGGGCGACCAAGGAGCAACAGAGGCGCGATCCTTCTGCCCCCCGTGGCAAACACATGGATCGCACGTGCACGCATGCGCAGCTATGGTCTCACTCTCAGGTTTCAAGGTCTCACTCTTTTTCTCTTCTTCTCTGTTGCAACAACGCTTGAAATCTTGCTACACACTAAATTATCACTTCATTCATCACTTTATTAAATTCTAATGACTTCTCGAGGTCATAATGGCTCTACTCGACAGAATTCAAACCAATCGACCCAACCTATTGTCCCGGATCCAAATGAACAAGCCCAATCAATAACTGTCAACCCCGAACAGCCCTGAAACTCACTTGCTGGGATCAGTGCCACACTTCAAGAATTTGCTTGAGGAGAGATTGCTCGGGGTAGAGCCCTGTCTAGGATCGTTTCTGCCCTCAACTTTGGGGAAAAAGATGACGCAGCTAAGGAACGAGCACTTGAGAGTTATGAGCAGCAACTCGCACAGATTGAACGAAGCCAGCGCCGACGACGAGGAGGATCTTCCCACACTGTCGCTTCTGGAGAGGATGGACTGGGGTATGGATCCTCACGGGACGATGAGTCTTCATTGTCAGACGGTGCAGGAGGAACACCGACCTTATATCGGTCTCGCTGCCCGGATTCGCTCTCCAAGTACGGCAGGCACAAGAGGTCTAGGACCGAGTCCTCAGGCGCGGAGGACAGTGGAAGTTCAACCGAGGCCAGCAGAAGTGACACTGATRATCGACCTCGGAAGCGGCTGCGCRAATCCGACATGCCATGGTTCGGGAAGGAAAGGAAAAGCCGACGAAATGTCGACCCATCCTGCGTGGAATCTGCGCGACTGTTGCGACACTACGGCAAGGACGTCAGTCAGGTCAAGCGATGGATCGCCTTCTCAACTTCAGCCCCCCCCCCCGGATTCCCGTCCTCAGAATGGGACAACCTCCTCAAAGGGAAAGCCGTCAACCTTGATGTCGTCTTCAGTTCTGTCTACCACGTCGGAGCTGTTAAAGAAAATCGAGGACACCTTGGCGAGCACGAAATCAGTTTTGGGCATTCAGAGCCATCACGAAAGGTACTCACGTATGGAGACTGGACCATTGCCTGGAATATCACAGTCAAGGCCACCGCTTTCCTCTTCCCTCACCGCCAGCAGGAGCTTGCAGACTACGGCGAATTCATTCAGGGCAAGTTCTCGGCCCGCCAAACAGAGGCGCATTGGCGAGTCATCCGATTCGACCAATCAATTAGGAACGAAGTGGGAGGCGGTACCAAGATCCTACTCACCCATTACGACCAGTTCAATCGCCACAGGGCCGCTATCCTCCACAGCGATGGTCTCTTCGCTAACCGTGACCCCAAACAACCTAACCGCCGGCCAAAGTCCAACGACATCTGCTTGCGCTTCAACACAGACAGTGGATGCCCTAACTCTGCTGCCAGCTGCAAATACCGACACACTTGCAGGAGCTGTGGGAAAGGGGGACACAGCGCTGCGACTTGCGCAAGACTTGCGAGGGGAAGAAGTGAAATACTCGCTTACCTAATACCGCTGATTGGACCATCACCGCCCTCCCCCTTCCTTGCCCACCTCCCGAAGAGTTGTCCAATCCGGTCAATCGTGCTACAATTATACAAAATGCCACCCTCTTTGATGTCTCTACCCCTATTGATATCGATCGTTTTGAATCCCTTCTCCATCATCATCCTAATCCTGCGTTTGTGCGCTCGGTGGTCACCGGATTGCGAGAGGGTTTCTGGCCTTGCGCCGATACCAATCTCCCCGGCTACCCCTGTGTAAACGACGCCCATATTGGTACCTCTCAGATTCATGATGAGGCTGTCTTTTTGGACGCCCAAGTGAACTCAGAGGTTGAGAAGAACCGTTTTTCCCAACCCTTTGGCCCCGATCTCCTCCCGGGCATGTACAGCATGCCAATCTATGCCGTTCCCAAGGATAACGGTACAACCTACCGGATGGTCACCAACCACAGCGCTGGACCTTTCTCCCTCAACAGCATGATCGACAAAGCGCACGTCTCCCCTTCCCCTCTTGACAATATGACCCATGTTGGAGATCGTTTGATTCGGTTCAGGGAGGCAAAACCTGACTCTCATTTGACCATGTGGAAGGCAGACGTCGCTGAGGCTTACCGTTTGCTCCCCGTTCACCCTCATTGGCAACTGAAACAAGTTGTCACATTGAACGGCGTACGTCATGTCAACCGGCATAACACCTTCGGCGGGCGCGCATCCGGTGCCATTTGGATTGCCTTCATGGCCCTAGTTACCTGGATCGCCCAAAACGTGCGGCTCGTCGAGAACTTGATTGGCGCTTATGTCGACGACTCTTTTGGCTTCGATGAAATCGATGATGTAGCTTTCTATTGCCCATATAGCAAGTTCCTACCTCGTTCCCAGGCCTTGCTCTTAGAACTCTGGGATGAACTTGGGATTCCTCACAAGGAAAGGAAACAAGTCTTCGGCTCCCCACTTACGATCATCGGTTTTGATGTCGACCCAAACAATATGTCTATCACCCTCCCGGACGCCGCCAAGAAGGAACTCCTGAATGAAATTGAAACCTGGATTATGAAGCCAAAGAAAGGTTCCAACAACAAGGGGAAATTCAAGATTGCTCGATGGCAGTCCTTCACAGGTTGGTTCAACTGGGCGCTCAACGTCTACCCCTGGCTGCGCCCCACTTTGAATAGAATCTACCCAAAGATGTCCGGGAAGGAAAATCCATCAATGAAAGTATGGATCAACAACGCCATCCGTCACGACCTCACTTGGGCCCTCAACCATCTACGAAACTTACCCGGTACTCACATCATGTCAAACACGAGTTGGGATCTGTCCAAAGCGGACGTCACCATCTACGTTGACGCATGTCTTGAAGGTATGGGGTTTTGGTACGCCAATCAGAGTGTTGGTTACTACTCTCCTGTTCCTACCTCCACGCCCTCTTGTCATATCTTCTACTTTGAAGCTCTATGCGCGCTCTCAGCACTCATTCATGCCACATCCCACAACCCTTCGGCATCTCGGATCGTCATTTTCAGCGACAGCACCAACACCGTCGACATGTTCTCTAGCCTCCGCGTGGATCAGACCTTCAACCATCTCCTGTTGATGGCGTCAGACATCGTTTTGAAGAACGATGTCGATCTGCGAGTCCTACACATCGCTGGCAAAGACAATGTCATTGCAGATGCGATTTCCCGCCTCCAAATATCTTCCGTGCTCAACCTCATCCCCGACTTTTACCTGCAATACTTTCAACCCCCTCGTTTCCTGCTGGGGGTGGTGCATAATTAATGCCGATGGGACGAGGGACTAGGCGGCTTATGTCGCCCTGGTCCCAAGAGAAGCTTGAGGATGAACGAAAACGACTCATGCTTCTCTCAGTTGACACTTCTACAGACAAATCTTATGCTTCTGCTCTTAACTCTTACCTCCAATTCTGTTCCATCCACTCTCTCGACATCACACCCACCCCTAATACTCTCTCTCTTTATATTTCTTTCATGTCTTCGTCCATCAATCCAAGATCAGTTACAACTTACCTCTCGGGGATAGCCCACTGCCTTGAGCCCTCCTTTCCAAACATACGAGAGGCTCGCAAATCATCAATGGTGGTTAGAACACTGCGAGGCGCCTGCCGCTCACACGGTAAACAAATCCAGCGCAAGAAAGCCCTAACTACCTCCGACCTACAACGCATCGTCTCCTCATTNCCCCCCCCATTCGTCATCTTTTGATGACTCACTTTTCATCGCCATTCTATTGACCGGCTTCTTTGGCTTGCTCAGGTTGGGGGAACTCGTCCTCCCCGACGACCAATCAGTCATCAACCCCAGTAAAATCATTCAACGTCACTCCGTTCGAGCAACCTCTACCACTTTCGAGTTTTCCTTACCGGCAAACAAGGTGGACCCTTATTTCGAGGGAAACCGTATCATAATACGTGCAACTTGTGATAACCTTGACCCCCGTTCCCACTTCCTCCGTTATCTTGAACAACGCGATCATTCCTTCCCGTTCCATTCTCAGCTCTTCATCGATCATACTGGCTCGGTACCTTCCCAGCGTTGGTTTTTACATCGCCTTCATCGTTTCCTGCCAATGGAGTACGGCAGCCAGAGCCTCAGAGCCAGTGGTGCAACTTGGCTTGCCCAGCTCGGAACCGAGCCATCCATCATTCAAGCTGCAGGTCGCTGGAAATCCGACACTTGGAAGATTTACATTCGGCAACATCCCTTACTGCTGCAAGCGTTGTTTACTCGGTGATAAGTTCCCCATACTCTTCCTTTATTCTTCCAACGCTCCTCAAATCACTTTGCTCATCTTTAATTATTATTTTTTCTTTTCTTTCCCTTTTTCTCTTACCTAAACAAAAAAAAAAAAAAAAAAATTTCCCTTTATAGCCGACCACGTCGGAATAACAAAACACGAGCTGTCTGGCCTCAGGCCAGTGGCTCGTTGCCCGCTACGACCACTCTAAGCCCTAAGCAGTCCCCGGATCTTCATTGGTCGTAGTTTAAACTGATGTTTACACAAGTTCAATGAAGGATGGGCAACCGAGGAGCAACAGAGGCGCGATCCTTCTGCCCCCCGC
>JANBPK010000897.1:0-40624 GCA_027579435.1 Candolleomyces eurysporus | reverse complement strand
CCGCCCCTGCAGCAGCACAGGAAAGTTCCGGCGAACGAGCCTTCGAGCAAGCAGCAGGACCCTGCCCCAGCAAAGTCGAATCTTTCTAGGAGGAATTTCTCCAAGGACCTTTCGAGGAGTAGAGTGGTTTTGCCTGATGTTACTGGGCTGACGGCCGCTGTGGAGAGTCCGGCAAGGCTAGGTACGACTTACTATCCTTACAAGGGTGCTGGCTCTAGGGAAGCAGAAGGTTTGTACTCCTTTCCCCGCTTCCTACATCGTCGTTTAATTGATCCTCTTTTTGACAGCTCGATTGCTCCAGACTCTCGGCCAAGTACAGTCAAAGCTCCAGCAGCTGAATGACGAGAATGGCATCTCAAGAAGGCGGGTGAGGGNAATTGGAGATGGAGCTGGATGAATGCAAACGCGACGTTGCAAGAGAGCGCACAAGGCTACTGGAGCAGGAGGAGGTTATCGTTCAGCAACAGCGAGAACTTGCCGGCGCCACAAGTAGAGCTAAAGGCAAGGCAAAGGAAAAGGTTAGGGAGAAGGAAATAGTGGAGGACTCTGAGGAAGTTATGAAGAGATACAAGGATGCCGTAGAGGAGAAGAAAGGTTGGTTTTATTACTCTCTTTTCCTCGATTTTTACTGACTCGCTGATTCCTTTCAGCTCTGGAAGCCTTGATCAACTCTCTGCGATCTCATTTGACGCGCTTGACCTCGGAGTTGGCATCTCACACCGAACTCCTTCAGGAGCTCCGCGAACTGAGGGAGACGGACTCGCAGTCACTGAGAGAGAAAGGGAACGATATTGCGAGGTTAAAAGAGGACGTCGAGCGGTTGGAAGGCGAAGTGGAAGTGCTACGAGGAGTTGTCGAGGAAGGTCTGAGAGAAAGAAGGGCCGGAAGAGAAGCCAGCATGCAACAATCACAGGCTGACATTGGAATGTCGCGCGATTTGGAAGAGGAGGAAGAGGAAGAGGCGGAGAAGGAGGCAGAGAAGGAAGGCCAAGCCTCTTACAGAGCGGCTCGACAACAGGAATTCAGCTTGGCAGTCGCAAGTGACAGTGATGACGACGATGAAGAGTTTGAGTCGTCCATCGCTTCACGACGTCAGGCAGACAGGACCATGCGAACAGACCATGCGACTCTCGGATCGTCTACAGCCACTCCTCACCGCGTTCAATTCCTTGATCAGCAGGAACTGCAACGCATCGCTGCTGAAGTAGAGGAGAGGAGGTCCGACAGGTCCTTCTCCATGAACGAGTCTCACAATCCTCTTCCTAGTCCCAGGTCGAGGAGCCCCTCCCTCGAGCGCCGACTGGAACAACCATCGTTCGTGTATGCCGAGCGTCCGACAACTCCTATTCCGCCTTCTCCCNAGTCCCCNGTCCTCCGGTTGCCGCCCAAGCTAACTTGTCGAAGAGTCGGCCAGCTGCTGCGGGGCAGGCAACGACTTCTCGCAAACCGTCGTCGAGACACCAAGCGGAGATGCCTTTCCCTCAAATTCGGGGCGAGAGGTTAGAAAGGCTATTCTTCTCTGCTCCAGAGCACAATCCGAAGACCTGCACTGTCTGTTATCGAGGACGACACGACAAGGGTGGAGATCATCACCGAGGGGCTCATGAACACCATGCTGAGTCTGATGATGACGAAGATGAGGCGGGAGCCAGTCGTGGTCACGGACACGGTAGAGGACATCGAAGGCGAGGGCGAACGGATCCGCTGGAAGGAATGGCAGGGATGGTATCCCGCAACGAGCTTGGGG
Source organism: Candolleomyces eurysporus (assembly GCA_027579435.1). Lineage (NCBI taxonomy): Eukaryota > Fungi > Basidiomycota > Agaricomycetes > Agaricales > Psathyrellaceae > Candolleomyces > Candolleomyces eurysporus. The sequence goes on along the minus strand of JANBPK010000897.1, from coordinate 38,877 downwards.
AGGTTCCATCGGACGCTAGCTATTTTAGGAGAGTAGGGAACCAGGCTGGGCTTCCCCCGCAGACGATGGCGATGCGAGTTATTCGGGAGTTGGAGGATGATTTCACGCATTATAAGAGGTACACCTTCTCATTGGACTGAATTTCATTCCCATCATCGTGCTAACCACACATTCGTCCCTTTCTAGCATTTACGTCGAGCTTGCGGATCAGTACAAAGAGATGGACCCTGTCTCGGACGTACCCAGGCGTAACATGTTGGCTAAGCATCTTCGTGAAGTCGTTGATGTCTTGGAGCGAAAGGTTCGTTGACTATGATTCTCTAGTGTTATTTCCGATTAACAAACCATTTTTCCATGAACAGGGAGACCAAATTGCATCTTTATCCGATCTTCTTGCATTCAAGGACAATAGCAAAGCGAAAGTCTGAAATTTAAATACACACCCTCTCTCTCGTTCACCTTACCTTTCTTGAATCTTTGTTCAATTTTGTCTGTCTGTCTGATTATCACATCCATCCGCATTTTTTGTCTGTCAGCATTTGCATGATATGAACGCTTAGTCACTCTCGCTCTCCTTGAACCCCAGTGTTGCATTGAACCTAAATTGCTCATCCACATTCGAAAATTTCGACTCTCCTTCATAGGCTCGTATACAATACAACACACCCGTTTAGCGTAACACCGTATGTAGTTATTCTCCTATTCAATATATGCATGTCTTTCCTGTCGGTGGGTTGCATCACCAAGTTCATGTACAAATTTGGAAGACGGCAGGCAGCTGTCAGAGAACTCGTCGCCATATGTATATCACGGCTTTCTTCAGAACCACCATCATTTGGCCATCATGTCGAACTTCAGGGGGACAAAGGACAAGCACAAGTCTATTCCCCGGACTGTGAGGCCTGGACAAGGGAGCAGCCAAGAAATTGCTGGCCAGGGTCGGTCGCGACATGCCACACCTCTCCACATGGGCCTGGCGCCTAACGACCCTTCAGAAATGGCGATGGGGCCATCCTCAAGCTCCTCCCGGTATCCTCTAGGCCAGCGTCCCAGCTTTTCGCCCATCGGTCACCCTTCGTCCTTCCTGTCTGCACCCCCAGAGTCCAGTCTCAACGCCGGAAGCTCTACCAATCTGATGAATCTCGAGCTCCCTGACAATCAACCCGGAGCACGAACACCCTCAGATGTGACGGGATTCTTCTCCAATGCCAGTCATTTTCATTTGGAAAACTTCAACTACAGCTATGTAGAGGGGCCCAAGGACTCTACATCCTATTCCAAGGCAGTATATGAAAGGAGCGAATGTGAGTTAATACATCCTAGTTCTGCGTCTGCTAGGATACTCATAGCAGACAGATTGGAAGTTACTCCAGCAAAACGCGGCACCAAACGCATTACATGACTCCAGAGCGCGGTTTGACGCTCCAAAATGCGACGAAGACACCCGTGTTGAAGTCCTTGGGGAGATCATGGGATGGATGAAGGACCGCGACTCTCCTACTCCCCAACGCCTACTCTGTATAACAGGCGCAGCAGGTGCTGGAAAATCAGCAATCCAACAAACTATCGCTGGGATCTGCAGCGGCGAAGATATTTTGCTGGCGTCTTATTTTTTCTCCGTCGTCGACTCCACGAGGAATATAGTCGCATCCGTTATCCCCACCATTGCCTACCAATTATCGCGCATTGATCCAGCAGTCCGATATTTCATTGTCGCGGCGATAGAAGATGATCCGTTTATCTTTTCCAAGTCCTTGCAGACACAGATGGAAACCCTCATATCCCGCCCCCTGCGGAAATACGGGGAAGAATCCGGCGTCGACCTAAACGACCTTCCCTACATTATTCTGATCGATGGCCTCGACGAATGTGCGGACGAAGATCATCAAGCAAGTCTCCTCACAGCCATCAAGGAATGCTTTCTCGACAGCGCTCTCCCTTTTCGCCTCATTATCACAAGCAGACCAGAATGGGCCATCCGCACCGCACTGGATTCCGGCGGCTGTCTTCACGGCATAGCCTACCACATTCAGCTGAGCAACGAATATGACGCAACAGCCGACATTCGCCGGTACTTGTGGAGGAGACTTCAGGATATCGGCAATAGAAGCGGTGATCCTCGAGCGAGACCGCCACTGTGGCCCACAGCGGTGGACGTCGAGGCACTAGTACGAGCGGCATCCGGACAATTCATCTATGCCGCAACGGTGATTCGATTCATCTCGGAGCGTCGCAGCTCCCCTGTGAACAAGCTTAACGCTGTTCTAACATGGACATCCGGAGAGAACCAGCGATCCAATCCCTTCGCCGCCCTCGACCTCCTCTATACCAGTATTGTCTCCAAAGCTAAAGAAGCCTACGAGGTCGCGGACACCACTGGGCAAGACTTCCTCCTCCTTTTGCACGCCTATCGACTCAACATAGATCGAAATCCCGACCATATCGTTCAAGATTTAGACATTATCCTCTGCTCGGAGCCCAACGCCCACGCACTTCTCATATCAGACTTGCACTCCCTCGTCACCACCGAGCCCTACAGCAATCCTAGAGTATCCCCTTCTCAAAATCTCCTCAGACTCAAGATGTATCACAAGTCCTTCCTGGATTTTCTGGGGGACGTGAATCGCTCTAAAGATCTATATGTTCCAACTTCGCAGGTGATCACTTTTGTTGCCGTTCGCTGCTTGGAGCACGTCGGTGAATGCTCATCGGACGATAGTGAGTTATGCTCGAAATCTACCTTGCTCCTTTCTTCTAACGGAATATCAATCAGTCCGCTGGGTTGACCACGTTGCCGCCTCTTGGGACTCGAGGTTTGAAGAGTCTCGACGGTTGGACTATTCGTTTCGCATTCTTCCGGGTTTGCTCCAGCGCTGCCTGAAAGCACCCGACTTTCCTTTGGACCAAGTTCTTCGCTTCGCTAGTCAAATGGGACTGGAGAAAGTTGCCAAGTGGCTGAAGATGGTCACCTCGTCCCAGATTTCTTCGGCCGAACCTTGGGAGACGTTTACGTCCCGCTTCTTCAAAAAGTTCAAGGTATTTATTTTCGATCATGTCGGCCAAGTACACTCACAAATCCTCGCTCAGCATTTGAAACACGCACTGCTTCCATCGTTTGATGAATTTTATCTAAAACGGCTAGACGGAATGGCCGACTGCATATATGTATGTCCTTCTTGCCCGTGATCCTATACTTAACATGGTCGTGTATACTGAGAGCTGAGTAAATGTTACAGAAACCAGTGTCAACAAACCATTACACCAATCCGTTAGAAGGGGATGATATTTTCCCTCCTACCTGGTTTCCAGACCTAGACGACCTATCGAACGCATCGGTTACCCGGGCTGAACATGCTCCTCCATCCGCGAGAGCCGTGAAAAACCAAGTATTGTGGCGGCCAACATACTCTCCAGTTATCGAGCCGTATCCTGATAATTGATTTCCAATGTTCCTCTTAATCCTACATGCGTCTAATCTATTGAGTCGTTTACTCTCCCAACTCCTCCTCTTCAGCAATCAATTTCTCGACTTCAAGCGCGGCCATACACCCACTTCCGGCACTGGTGATAGCCTGCCTATACCTCTTATCCTGGACATCACCGGCGGCAAAGACACCTTTGACGGAAGTCTGAGTGGTTCCAGGAACAGTGATGATATAGCCATCAGGATCGGTCTGCAATTGACTGCGAACGAGGGCGGTGGCGGGCTCATGACCTGCATTCAATTGATTTCACAATGCAGAATTCAAAAGCTTAGTCTCGCCACGTCTAAATCACGAGAGGATGAGCAAGCCACGTACCGATGGCGTAAAAGAGACCGTTGACAGCAAGGTCCCTCTCCTCTCCAGTCAAAACGTTCTTTATCCGGAGGTTGTTCAGCAAGTCTCCATCGCCCTGGCACTCGGTAGCGACGGTGTTCCAAAGGATGGTCTGTAATCACACCATGATATCGAATCAGCACGACCAGATATCCCTTTTCGAGAGATAAGATAAAACGCCACCACGCACGATTTTGGAGTTGTTCTGCAGCCTTTTTGCCATGATTTTTGAGGCACGGAGTTCACCACGTCGGACGAGAACGTAAACATGAGATCCGTATTTCGTGAGATCTGAAAGAATCGATTTGGTCAGGTCAGCAGGACGAACAACAAGGGTGTGGCACAAAGTGGCGTACATGTAGCTTCTTCAGCGGCCGAGTCACCACCTCCGATAACAGCAAGGGGTTTATTCCTATCCGTGACCGACGAACATTTAGCACAAACAGAGCCGCGACTGGGGAGGTACGCACGAACCTGAAAATGGGGACAGCACCATCGCACACAGCACAGGCACTGATACCACTCTGCCAATAAGTCTGTTCACCCTTCAGGCCTAGTCGCTTGGCGCTGGCACCAGTGGCAATGATAACAGTATCTGCAGTCTCCGCCTCCTGGTCCTCCTGACCCTCTCTCCAGTACCTGAACGGCCTTGCCGACAAGTCAATCTTCGAGACGGTCTCCGTGATGATCTTGGTGCCGAATCGAATAGACTGTTCTCTGAACTTGTCCATGAGCTCAGGACCGAGAATACCAGAGGGGAAACCGGGGAAGTTTTCAACTAGTAACACGACCTTCAGCTGATGATGGGGGTGAGAGGGTTGAGGGTCGTACCATCGGTGGTGGTGGTGAGCTGGCCACCAGCTGCAAAGCCGTTGGCCATGAACCCCTCGAACATGACGGGGCTAAGGTTAGCTCGGGCAAGATAGATTGCGGCCGTGTGACCAGCAGGTCCCGAGCCGATGATGACCTAGAGCAGCCCGTCGATGAGCAAAGCATCTTGGAGAGGCAAAAGGGTGAGATACAGACCACTTGTGAGTGCATCTTCTTGCTCCGTTCAACTTTCTGGGTGCCTAACGGAGCCATTGCTGTCGAGGACGATGTTTTGGTATACGAAAGCGACGATGCGGTGAAGATAGAGGCGCTTGATAACCAGGTCCGGGAGGGGAGTCTCCTTGCAGTGAATGCAAAGGAGAAGAAAAAGGAGCTGGACAGGATGGTGGAGATGGTGGAGGAGGGTATAGAAAAGGCGGACTGTGATATCCAGAAGCAGAAGTCCCGATTTCTGCACTTCCGAGCTCGTGATGCTGACTCTTCTCTGCACGTGATCCATTCAATCACACAAATCCTCTGCCAAATTCATTTTCAAATTCCCCCCGGGTTGAGGGTTTCATCCTCGAGACCATTTGGAGGGACCTCGTGTGTGCAATCGGACCGAGCCATCCATGTTAGCGCCCACCAACTTACTAAGTCTCGAATGACACCATGCTGAGCTAAAGGATGCGCGAGATATACGTATGCACCAACTCGTGCACCTCCGCTCACCGCATGATCCGTTTGTCAGTGCATTTGTGCAGTAGATAAGCATAAAGTAAGTCTACGGGTATATCCAACATAGATTCTAGTCCCTCCAATCATATCCATAGAAATGGGTTAGTAAGAGCTTCCAATGTTGCTCACTCGGCCACCGTCCACAAGCCACACAGCTCCGTTGACGTAGGCTCCGGCTCGGCTTGCAAGAAAGAGTATCGTGCCAGCCATATCCTACGACGGCACCAAGCCGAAGCGCCAGTCAGCCAACCTCGCCTAACACTCTAACAAAGTCACTCACCTCCTCCGTACCTGTTCGCTTAAGCGGAACAGTCGAAGCAAGGACCGAAGGGTCAAGCTTAACTCCAGGAGCAGTTGACATCGTCATTTCTACACATTCCAAACGTCAAAGTCAGTTATCCAGCCCCAGATCACTGACAAAGTTACGCACCACTCGGAAACACCCCAGGCGCCAAAACATTACTCCTAATCGCCCACGGAGCCAGCAAATTTGACAGCATCTTCCCCAAGTGCGTACACGCCGCCTTCGACAGCGTATACGACGGCGACAACACTTTCGAATCAATTCTAAACCCTCCAGAAGATGACACCGTCAGCACTTGACTGGTCTGGTAGGGTAACTGCACGAGCACTGGTGACGATGGACTCTCCAGCCTCTGCCTCCTCAAATTTCCCTGATGCAGCAGATCAAGGAACGCAACGGTCGTGTAGTAAGGCGCAGTGACATTTGTCGCGAAAACGTCTGCAAAATCCTGTGGAGTTCCACAATCCCACAAGGTATTCTGGAACGCTTTGATGTCGGGCGTAGCATCTGAGGACGGTGGAGGCAAAGGATGAGGGTACAAATTCTTCGCAATTCCCGCATTGTTGACGAGCAAATCGACGTATCCATGTCGTGCCTTCACGGTCTCGGCCAGCTTTAATAAACTACCCCGATCCGTGATGTCACCCTGCAACGGGATAATTCTATCGAATTTCTGCAGGGAAAAAGTGTAAGTAGAGTTAAGACAATAAGAACAAAGTTGGCCGAAAGGGTGGAAAGCAGAAGGCAGAAAGACGAAGAACACGCACCGCATTCTCCTTCGCAGCCCTCTCTACTACATCCAATCTCCTCCCAACGATATACACCGTCGCCCCACCATTCTCCAGCGCCTTCGCCATCATAAGCCCAATACCTTCACAAAGCCAATCGCCAGATTAGAGATAGTAATCATCCGTTCAACGAGCATCACGTTTGCAGAGCAGAGCGAAGAATAAACTAACAGTTAGCCTCACAAAGGTCCCGATAACTGTTCGGAACAAACGCTCACTCACCCGTTCCACCACCAGTAATAACCACCACCATCCCTTCCACGTTGAATGGGCTCGTATTCCATGGTCCCGATATCGCACTCAGGCCCGTCTGCGCAACAGCAGGCAACTCCGAGGCGACTCCGATTGGTGCCGGTATAGCATGTTCTAGTTGTTGCGCGCTCGCAGCAGCAGCAGTGGCCTGCTGCTGCACCAGCGCTGGTGTGCCAGAGCCAGAACCACCAGCTCCCTGGACCGACGTCGATGGTGACCGGTCATTACTGGCACCAGGGCGGACGCCCTGATGACCGAACAGATTCGCCAGAAGCTTCTTCACCGTGGTCAAAGTGTTGGGGGTGCAGGGAGCAGCAAGCTCCCAAAATGATAATCAAGGGGCAAGGAAGGAGCTCGAGGGCTCCCAAGAGGGGAGGTAAGCGAACCAAGCCTGGAAGACGAACGTACGGAGAAGCAGCAGGAGGAGAATCCAAACAGTAGGATAGGGTGGTACCTTGCCTCAACGATGGTGGGTGGGCGTAAAACGCAAATGTCAAGTCCGTCTTTATAACGTGGAACGCATCATCAACGCCATGAACCGCCCATGCCATGTAAAAAGGGGGAAATGGAAACGCGACCCTGGGTCTGTCCACCCCATCTGGAAATCTTGCATCACACGCTGATTTGTTCCGCCGGCGAATGTCCAGAGTCCGAAGCGGATTTGGAACGGCAGAGCCTTGTTCGGTTGGGTTCACGACATCCATGCACCCCCTTGAAACAAGTTAAAACCTTGCTTCTCGAGATCGGAGAGAGCGCTTGGACCGTCATGTGGCTTGACAACAAGGCCTCTGTTTCCTGGATTGACTGAGCCCTCGGCATAGGTTTTCATCAGGGTCTTATGGAAACAAAAGAGCTAAGCTTACTCTAGTCGGCGGGAGGTGCGTCGAAGCCTTGAGTGTTTATTCAGTGGAGCAACGCAGCCAAGCGCAGTTACGCCAGCAGGCTTTTCGCAATATTAGTTACTGTGCACCGAGGATGCCTCGAGGTGGGTCTTATTTAACTCGTCTAGGTTAGACTTTGGAATCGCTCGACCAAGGCGACGGGCCTTCCGGGCTAGGGTCATTGACTCTTTGTTGCGACTTGTAAGACTATAGTGAGAGAAGACGGACAAGAAGGTAAGGAAAGGATGCCGAAGAAAGGGTTGGTGGGGCGAACCACATCAAAATTCGGCAACATCCAGATCTTCGCTGACGCTGTCGTACTCACCTTCTGAAGAATAGCATCGCTCATGCAAACCTGGACGGCACTCAAGGACTAGATCTGTAGCGGAACCTGTGAAAGTATAAAAACCTTTGAGCCAATATATTTCAATACCACATGTTCATAGATCATCGACACCGAGTTCGCCAAGCGGTCAGCATCCGTTACATTGACAAAGACCTCCGGCAACGGGTAAGAAACAGCACCATTCATCAGAGTCACACTCCACTGGATCCAAATCGTCTGAAACCAATCCCCTTCTAGCCCGTCGCCGCCTGTACATTATTTCGTAGCGGAGTGGGCATAAGTCGCCTCCAGCCTCGATTTCACGTAATCTCCTGCACTAACCACCTCATACTTGGNTGTACAGTCAGGAGAAATGCAAGTCGATATCGGCTGGCAAAACGCGTAAGCGAAGTAACGAGTCACATATATCGAATTCACTTACTTCTAGCAGCACATCGTAATTCGTGCCGAAGAAGAGAGGGATCGAGTATCGCTCGTGACCAGAGCGATTAATTACTCTGTGGGGGGTCGACTTGAAGACATCATCTGCTCAGCAATAGCTTTAGAAGATTTGAATGGATAAAGAGAGAATGGAAATGTACTTGTCCAACGGGCAAGCTGGTCCCCAAGACTAATCGTAGTATTTATCAGCTATTTTGACTCGTCATTCCATGTTGAAGTTAAAACTTACTTGACAACGACAGTTCCAGGAATAGGAACAGCATCAATCCATTTATCTGAGGTGTTCTTCACCTGCAAGCCACCAGCCTTATCTTGCCAGAGGATGGTAAAGCACTGCAAAATGATCATCTGTCAGAGACCCCGCGATACAATCACACCATACTCGCCTCGTAGCTTGAAGAGCAATATATCAGCACGTCTGTTAAAAATGTGAAGAGTTTCGAAACGAAACCAACTAACTCAGTATGTGCCCCGATCCCAATTTGCCCTTCATCGACTTTGGTAGGATTCTGTGGCGGATAATGCAAAAGACGCATAATGGCCGCAGATTGCGTAGTCTAAACCGTGTTCAAGTAAATGGAAGGACACGATGCAGTGACGAGTGGCCGCCACTCCACTCACCTTATCTGCGAACCAATCCTCTGGCAAATCAAGTGCTAGGGCAAAGAGCGGGAAGAGGGTCCGACCCAGATCCAAAGCTGAATGACTGCCCGATAGAAAAGAGCAGAGCGTCAGATCGTCAGGCTGCGATTCGCGGGTCAAGATGCCCTACTAGTATTCCAGGACCGCATCTCGGAACCCTGGCAGCCCTGCAGGCCAGACGTTCTCCCCCGACATGGCCGAGTTCGAGGCATTTGGAGTTTGCGAAGCAGTATCCGAAAGTTTCTTCGGTTCGTATCCCATGTCAAAGCCTTCATGTAAGTCGCCGTTGCCTGTGACATCGGTGTTCTCACCAAGAAGGGCAGTATATCCTTTGAAATTGGCGGACTTGTGGATGTCCAGCTGCAAACCGACGTAGGTTATCTAGTTGGTCGCTCGTACCCTGACAGGGCCACTCACTTCCGTCTTGGTAGCGTCCGGCAGAGAGAAGAATTGCTTTGAAGCATCAATGGTTCTTTCAATCGTCTCTTCCGGAATTCTATGACCTTTCACTTCAAAATGGGTGAGCAAAGAAGACGTGTTCGTCAGCATGCGCAGAATATCAACAGGATGAGCGTCACCATAAAAGAATCCCACCTATTGCACCAGAACGTGGTCAACATGCCAGTCAGGGGTCACAGATTTCAAGAGAGATACTCACATTCACACACGCATCACGTATTTGGTCTGCTAGGTATCTCCTAGCACTGGGGTCTCCGGTATAGGCATCCGCAATATCTCTGACAAGACCGTCTAAACGCATCATTCAGACATATAGGAAGATCCAACCGACATGACTGGAATCTCGTCGAAGGTGCTCTCGGTTCTCTTGTCTGCAAGCAAAAATCCAGGCCAAGGTGTAGTATCCAACTTCACTGTCGATGAGCCCACTTCTCCAGACATTCTTTAGGAGTCGCGTTCAGCGTTCAACGTTCAGGGGTTAGATAGTCGATGACGGTATGGAGTCACACCCCACCCAAAGTTCGATGTTTCGGGGTGTGACATTGATGGGGAAGCGTGACAGTCGGTTTGTCTGCTTCAAGACCATCGATGGGCTATTCATGATGCATCGGTCGATGCGACGGTACTGTTTCGACGCAGGGCATTCATTGCCTTTGCTGGCCTCTGCCTCACAATGCTGCCACAATGGCGGTGGCACGGCTGTGATGCAATTTGGGTGGGGTGCCATGAGCCACTCATGAACTGCCTATCGGAGTGATATATTGATCCCCAGATACCCGGCAACCAGTTGTGGGTCTACGCTTTCGCGATGAAGGAGATTGAGATGCGCCTTCAGATCTTCAGACATACGGGCTCAACGCGATACTTAGGGAGCGGGAATAATAGCATTTTTGCTCCTGCATTGGATATAAGATATCCCGATTTGAATCAATGACAACTACTGAAGACATCGAATGGTAAGGAGTTTGTGAAAATGGTGATTAGGTGCGTCATCATGGACGACGTCGAGGGAAGATATGAGATATGGAGCCGTCTCGGAGGGCCTTCAGCTCCCCAATATCGAATGTGCTCGGAAAAGTAATTACAGGGGGAACTACACACAAAAATGAGTTCGACCAAGTATAAAAATCAACTAATGCACAACACCACCCATGTAAGCAGGACAAAGGTAAGAACAAGGTACCGTGGCAAATATTCATGCTCCCCCGGCAGAGCTGGAGTCGCGTCTAAATCTGGATCGAGCCCTCCTGGAAAAGATAAGAAGTCCTTGAACGTTGAGCGCAGTTCCTGCGCAAGACACCCGCCCTCGTCCGAGTCAAACACAGGCGCCGGCAATGTACCAGGTGGTGGAGACGGCGCGCAGGGTGCCATGCCATCTTTCAAGTTGCACCCTGTGAAAGACGTAGCATTGTCTGGTATGGGCGTGGTTGAAGCTTGAGGGGGTGAAGAAGGATTTTTGGGGAGGGCTATTTCCTCCTGAGGCATAACTAGCACGGAATCCCCACGATGGTCTGTATCGGATTCTGACATGAGAGCCGCCGGGGGTGGAGTTTCTTGAGAGCGCGAAATTTGATATTTGTGATTGTCGTTTGCTGGGGGAGAAAGATCCAGGGGGTCGAAAAGCCCTCCCGCCACTTCTTCAAATGCTTTCACCCTCTGAGAGGCAAATTGGGGGTACCATTGGCAATTCATCCGTGTTAGCTGATCGAGTTTGCCCAGATATTTCTGCATTCTCCTTAACGAAGCGCATACCTGCAGACATTCCTTTTTCTCCTTGCACTTAAGCAAGATATGAGCTACAGCTTGGCCAACTTGAACAAGCAGTAGAACTCACCATTGATAAATGGAAGCCATTGACGAGTTTCTTGAAGTCATCTTCTGAGCGCGGGCAATATCCAGTGTATGCAGTACATACAAAGACAGCTCTGGGATCGTAGGCCAGAACCGCGGGAGAAAAGTACTGTCCGTCAATAAAAAGGGACCACCATACTTGACATGAGTATGAGAGGAGCTGAAAGTCTTTGGACCTCATTCCACCTGAAAGTGACTCGTCCATATGGCGAAGACTGGCGACCAAAATGTCGGAGAGCGTCTCTCTTTGAGCTTGATAGTTTCTCCCGCCGCGTTCCGGGGAATGAAGGTAGTCTTCCAAGCTCTTGTGGTGGAAACGAATATGTTCGCTGTCCGACTTGGGGCCTGAGAAATCAGGACTGGGGATCGAAAGGAGTGAATGTAGGTCGCACAGGGTGGTTTTAGTGGTCCCTCGGTCAAGGAATAGGAACTCATCGAGGTGGTGTGCGGAGAGAGGTTTGGATTGAATGCGGGGAAGAATTCGACTCCTAAGAGTAAACGATCCAGAAGGCTTCAGAAAACCCGAACAGGTAATCTCCATGATCACATGAAGCAAGCGCTTGATCAAGACGATATCTGTGTCCGGAGGGTTCAAAATGGTTTCATAGAGAGCATCGAGCTCTACAAAAGGCCTGCCGGAAGAAGCGGTCGACGGAGCCTGTAGAATATGCTCGAGTAATTGGACTGGATTGCGCCGGGGGTTGTCAACATATCGCATCACCGTCGACGGGTAGGCGAAAATTCCTGACGATTTTTCTGTTAGTGTGCGCAGGGTGACTCGACCAGGCCAGTCAGAAGGGAGATATTCCTTGGCGGGGTGGGTCTCTCGAATCCTTAAGAATTCGTCGGAGAGTAGGTTATAGATATCCCAATCCGCGTCATATTCTTCAAGATGCAGAATTTTTGTGTTGAGTTTGAATGGGTTTTGGGAAAACGCGGTTCGGAGGTCGAATTCCGGTCGACTGGCTATAATCACTCTGAAGGGAAAAGGGGAGGTGACGAGGTAGTGGAGAAGTTGGAGAATATGTTTGCGCTGTTCCTGAATTCGACACTCGTCGAGTCCATCGACGATAAGGATTTTTGGTGCCGTGCTCTGGGGAGGGGGGATGGAAGCGAACTGGTCAAGGATCAATTTCTCCAATTGTAAATCCAAGGATTGCTCGAAAACGGTGGGATTGGAGCGAATGAATCCCAGCACCGAGAAATTGAGCGCTGGGATGTCTGTGATGAGCTGGGAGACGATTGTGGCTACGAAGGGAGCTTCATCATCAAGCCCTGGGACGCGGGTCGAGAAGAAGTAGACCCCAGCTAACACCCCATCTCGACTACAAAGGCGGGTGACCTCCCTCATTATACACGTTTTTCCGGCACCGGCGGGCCCTTGAAGCCACATCACCGATTTTCCTGAGTCAGGAGTTGGGGTTGAGACAGCCCCAAGACCGGTCGCCCATCTCATGATGTCCTCGACAGTTTTGAACCGAGTGCCTGGCTTGCATTTCGGAGCACTCGCAGCTGTTTTTGAGGTGTGGGTCGCTTCCAAAGCTCGGTATCTGTGGAGAATTTCCAGCGCCGGATCGATGATGAAGGATTGACCAACTATTTGGGTGATATTGAATTGTGACCCTTGTATGGTGACATTGCTGGCCTCAGAGAAGACGTCAATCTTGGGGGCCATCGCGTCCTTTGTGGGCAGGGTGAAGAAACGAAAAGAGAGCGAAACCACCGGGATGGGGAGATTACAGCAGCATACAAGACATAGTAGCATAATTTATATACCGTTCGCCTCGTAAAATTTACAGCTATCTAACGAATGAAAAATCATGCCCTTCAGAGCTCTGAGCATCGAGATATACCTACCACGAGTTGCATGCCCCAATGGCTCATGTCGCAACTTCGGTTTCGGCAATCAGATCAACCTCATTTGAACGGCGCTTATTTGATTCCAACATGGTGAACGAATCGTAAAATCCTTCGTCCGCAAGCTCTTGGCCCTCGTCTGACCCTATTTTGAGCATTTATATGAGGTATGAGTAGGTATCTTTTTGAGCGACATAAATCCCCTAAGCAACAGACACGGCGCGGGGGCGGGGAGGGGAGGCCCGGGGGGGGCGGCCGTTGGAATCGCTTTTCGGGTTTTCCGGCACTCCAGTGTGGCCCTGACAACGTGACGGCATACCATTCAGAGCATGCACCATTCAGAGCATGCAGACTCTGCCGCTCTTCGCTTTCTCGCTGCAGTTTTCTCCATGCTTCGATTTCTACACCGGTTGTATGACTTGTGTAGCCTCTGTTTTCTGTTTTCTTGGGCTGGACTGAATGGACGGGTTTCTTGATTTTGGAGCAGACAGCATCTCTCGCGAGCCTGTACAGTGCAATTTCTGAATAGGATCACTATCAAGCGTGGCTCTCAGCGTCAAAGTCAAAGGGAGCATTTTCCGCGAGCCGGCAGTCTTATACGGAGGCGCCAAGGCTGTTGAGCTGGGCCGGCATCCGGGATCGAGTTCCTTCAATTATATTGTGTCAATATAATTCTGTGTCATCGGTCTCTAGTGTATAGGTCCGAACTCCGAGCGCAGGTTGGTTTGCTTGCTGACCACCTAGGAGCTCCCCTCGGAATCTGGAGCATGGTGAAATGGGAAAAGAGCAAGGGGAGGCGTGACTGCTGGCTGCCTCGTCGCGCAATTCCTCTATTCAGGACGTCATCTGACCCGACCTTTTTGTTTGTATGATGAATTGCTCCTTGGGCTATCTACCGAGCTTTACTCGAATCCTGGTCGAAAATAACGAGAAATGGCGCCGGTAAGTTGCCAGGACCCAAGGGGGGTATTACGATTAGTCCTTCTCCGCCAAAAGTTTGGGCCTTGCAGACAGCATTTTGCAAGACCATACATCAATGTTCAGTCTTGTGTGGCTTCGATGTGGATGCAAGAAGCTTGCTAAACGGGCAACACAAGGGCATGAACGCTTAGTTTTGAACATGAAGGCCATCCCCACAACATGCATTTCTTATCGTCAATAACAAGCACAGGACTCCCCCCGGAATCGCCGTCACACCAAGCAAGTCGATCATCACGAAGGAGTGAAAGAAAGGAGAAATCATCGAATTATTTTTGTTTCAAAACTACACATACGAACTTTGCCATTACTCAAAAACCATTGAACACAACCAGAAAACCCGTCTAGCTCTAAGCTATAGTACACAATTTCAAAACATTGAACGTCCATCAGAAACATTAGTTGTGGTATGATCGATATATGAGAGACTAGTGGGAGAAGGAGACGAAGACGAAAACTATTTTCAAAAACTGAGTGCTGGAAATGAAAGTGCCGATGCTCAATGGTGCGCAAGATCCCTCGCAAAGTGGAAGAAATCGACGCTCGACCCAGTCACACCATACTTGTAGATCTACGGATCCCCATCAGCTTTGATTCAAACAAAAGATAATGAGGGAACACTCACGAAATGCGACGAAACCCAGCTCGAGAACAAGGCCCTCTGATATGGCTCAGGCAACCTCTGCATCAGGGTGTCAAGCCCGACCTTATCCACCAAGGTCTTCGGAATGGCTCGACTCAAGACACCCTTCCTGCTCGGCAAATCATCAAACAAGTCGGAACTCTCCAACTCTGCTTGCAGATTGTTGAGAGTAGTCGAAAGCTCGTCAGAGATGGTGGTTCGTGGCTTCGACCCTCCCAACCTCGCGTGCTCTTTCCAGATGCACTGGAACTCCGAGGTCGCATTCTCCGCAATCTTGGCCTGAATGTCCTTGACATAGCTCTTGTAGAAGTCGCTCGGCTCGCCACCTTCAAAGGTCATACAGTCGATGTACTCGTCGGTGGCCAGAGCCAGACCCGCGAGCACTTCCAACGATGAGCTCGTAACACCGCCTGTCCACCAAGATGAGCCGAGATTCAAAGCAGAAAGCGTCAACGAAAGGAAGCTCACCCTTGTTAGCACTCGAATCCTTGAACAACACCACCTTCCTCTTCTCGAGGAACAGCCTAGCCTGCTGCGAGAAGAACAAATTCGCTCCTTCAACGACATACTTGAAGTGAGGCTTGCCCTCAGAGTCGACGAGCGCCGCAACGTTCGAGATGTTGACAGCTTCAGGACGTCCACCACAAGGCACGAACAAATCGGCCTTGAACCTCAAGTGCGCTCCGTTCCTGAAATCAGTGCCATCGATAACGACTTCACCAGCTGCACGAACGAACGAAAACGAATTAGCAACCAGCTGCATGGAAAGAAGAGAAAGGAACACGTACAAGGCAGTTTGACGTCCTGATCCTCAACCTTCACAAGGTACCCATCCTTGCTCAACTTGGCCTTGTTGAAGTTGGAGACCGGGATACGAAGCTTGGCCAGCCTGACCAACTCTTCCCTATTAATCCCAGCAGGGTCCGCAAGAACACCGCTCCCATCGATGACCGCGATCGTCTTATCATTCGAGAGGAGGATCTCGTCTGCAAACGGACGGTCATCAGTAAACCCRTGCACGCCAAAGGAAGAAGAGGCGGTACTCACTCGAGCCAAGGTCACCATCAGGTCCACCAGTCTGCACCTTCGTAACATCCTTCTCCCTCAACCCAAGCTGCCTATAGATACCCAAGACATACTGCCGAATACTCAAGGACGTCATGCCATAGGTATCGTGAGGCACACCACCCAAAGTGGCGGCGCTCTTGCCCGTGGTGAACGACTTCCACCAATTCTCTGCACCTCGAGCGCGTGCATGAACTACAATGCAAAATAGTCGTCAGTCAATCTGAATTCTGAAAAAGGGTGAAGACAAAGGATCAACTCACGAGCAGCCCAGTCCATCATATCAGCGGTACCCTCATCAGGGCCAAAGAACAGCAACTCGGGCTTGTCGTACAGATCAACGATCTGCTCCTTGATTCCAGGCGTCTGTCCAGGAATGAGCAGATCACAGATAGACTATGCAACGATATATCAGCAACCTTTGTCTAAAGAGCAAACGATGAAAAATCAGGCTTACATCGACGTATTTCTCGAAGCAGAGCCTAGGACTAGCTCCGAGTGCAGGGAGGATGGTACCCTTGGCACCTCCTTCGGGAATATCCTTGTTCTTAAGGTTCTGGGTCGACGCCAATCCGTAGTTCTCATCGAACAATTGTCGCTGGTTGATCGAGTAGTTTCTGTTCATAACCAGTCAGCCCAATCCATCGATCAAAGAACGCGTTTACGTACTCCCTGTTCCTCGACCTTACGATTCGAATACCTCCTCGAGCGACAT
The DNA here is from genome assembly GCA_027579435.1 of Candolleomyces eurysporus. Classification (NCBI taxonomy): domain Eukaryota; kingdom Fungi; phylum Basidiomycota; class Agaricomycetes; order Agaricales; family Psathyrellaceae; genus Candolleomyces; species Candolleomyces eurysporus. The sequence continues at coordinate 22,289 of JANBPK010000897.1, read as the reverse complement.
CCTTGAACCTGATATGGAATCCACGGAAGTCGTTTCCGATAACGATGAAAATTCCATAAGGCTTCTTGGGATACTCGACTTCTGGCAAGAATTCAGGCGCAAGGCGGAACGACAACGCAACCTTGGTAGGTTGGTAGAAGTTGGTCTTGAGGATGCTCCTGGAATCAGCAGTTAGAAGATAGTCAGGCGGATGATAGGGAAACGATCGCACTTGTTGAAGATGAGGAAAGCTTCCAAGACTTGCAGATCGTTCTTGTTAGGGACAGTTCGTCGAAGCTTGTCGTACAATTCAGGATCGGACAGCGGTTGGACAGTCTGCAGACGTTGATACGAGAGAGTAGGTCTAATGAAAGCAGATTAGTTGCCCAGAATGCTACAAGATAAGCCGGACTGGACTTACCCTTGTTGCTTGACATCGGCAGGAGGATAGTGGGTCATGGCAAAGTTGACGTAAAGCAGGCGAATCTAATCTGTGTCAGAACGAGGCGACGCGCAAAAGACCAAGGAAAACACATACCAACTCAGGATACGCCTGAATCACTTGCTCAATGCTCTCTCGGGTGAACGTCTCTTCCCTGAACCTCCTCTTGATGTCGTTGAGAACCTCAGCATGAGCTGGGTCGTTCTCGTTCAAAATATTCCTCAGCTGGAGATACGAAGGCCCAAGACGGTTGCAGAAGTGCTGTGCAAATATCCAACCGCAATCTAGAGCAGCGAATGATCAGCCAATAGAGCATGGAGGTTATCGACGCGGGAAATGGAAATGGAAATGAACGCACAAGCATAGGTAGCTTCCTGAACGGCGTGGCTTCCAGGAGATTTGGGAAGGAAGAAGGGGTTATCTGGCAGACAGAAGAGAAGCGAAGCCTCCTTCTTAATTTGCCAGATAGAGTGTTCAATGGGTGGGGCGTTAGCGTTAGGGAGGGGGCTCAGATAGAGTGAGATGATGGTAATCCCGTTAGCGAATTGCTCTATTGAACTCAATCAGATGACCTCGCTTGGTTCACAAAAGCATACGCGACTCACCGACATATTTACGCGCAGAGTAGAGGGAGTAGAAGTGGTAGAGGTTGGAAAGGGCGCTGAAGAATTTGGATGTTCCGCCCTGCTTGTAGCCAATGACCATTCGGTGTTCACGAGATCCCTCCACTTCAAAGACCTCAATCACGGGTCCATGCCTTGATTCGACATTCCACATAACCTATGGATCCATGTCAACATCTAGCGTCCGTTAAAGCAAGAATTTAAACCCACCTTTTGATAGATATCGAGGGTATTCTTGGTGGCCCTCTCCACGAAGGTCTTGTCCGAAACCGTTAGGATGTCCGTTTTCTCCTGACCCACGGGGACATTCTCGGGGAAGTGGCATTTGGTAACGAAATAGCAACGGAGCTGCTGGGACGATGCAGCAGAGATGGCGCCAGTCGAACGGAAAGTCTCCAGACGGTACGCGGATTCGGGGGTGGACTTGTCCAAGAACAATTCGTCAATTCTACAACGTAACGATGGTTAGCCACGTTCATTCGCACGCTGGCTCCGGGGATGGCATCATCGACATCATCGACGGCATCGACCTCTCTCCGTCATCGTCCCACCTCAGAATCGCAACATCCAAAACCCCGGAACGATATCGATATGGAGGAAACGGATGCTCACCTAGCTTCGCAAGTAGCTCCGGGGCCCTCGGTCGTCGTCAAACCGGGAGCACTACTATGAATGAAAGTCGCGCCCGACCCTCCCTTCTCGTCTATCCTCTCGAGATCGATAACCAACGCCCTTGGGTCATGCTTCGTAAAGGCCATAATCTTCGCACCAAAGAGGGCCATGATATGGTCCGCGATCACCTCGCGACTCTCGGTCTGGAAGTACGTGTCGTCGATGCCGAGGCCATTGTAGAACCAGTTTACTTCGCCTTTGACGAGATCGCGGGGTATGAAGCCCTGCGGGAGCGAGATCGGATGGTGAGGATCGCTGGATCTGGGGGTGTAGGGCGTGAAGAGGCACGTACCTTGGTTGCGATGTCTTGTTCGACGTGTGCTCGCTGTTCATCCTTGCCCTTGAAGATGGGCGTGGTGTATCCAGGTGCGTTCTCAACCCGCTGACTCTCGCTATTGCCACTGTTGCCTTGGAGAGCGCGCGTGGCGGCGGAGAGGACTTTGCGCGTTGGATCTGGGGCAGACATTGGAGTGTNGGGGGTGGGGGTTTTAGGAGCAAGGAACAGGAGAGATGGAGGAGGGGGAATACGAAAAGATGAAATCTTGGGCGTATATATATAGGATGTCGAGGATAAATAGCCAAAAATAAGAAGAAATGAAATCACATTAATGGTCACGGCAAGGATCATGCATGCGTCGGATCCCAGCCAACAACGGACCTTGGTTTCAGGAGAACAACACATGACATTGATNCCCCATACTCGCTACCAGTCGCTACCCCTCGTTTTCGACGCGTACGACGCGTTAATCCTCCCGCCCAAGCCAATCCCAGTGTCATAAGCAACCCCAAAAGCACCCCAATTACGCGCACGGGTCCTACATCAGTCTCATCACTTTACCCCGCACTCCAAAAATACACCTTCCCTCGGACTTCTTCGACATATACAACCACAATGGCGAGACCACATGTCTACCAGTACCACGTAAAATGAAATCATTCCCTGTTTTTTTACCCCAACCAAATCAGTGACACTAGATCTTCGAGTTCCAACCTTTCACCGTGACCACTGCACGGAACGGAACTTGTGNAAAAAAAAACATACCACACCAATGCCATAGTTTGCGGCGACGCTTCCCTTCGCTTCGCCAAGTGCTCGGAGATGATGGTCGCTAGCTAGAACAGCTCGCCCAGGATCCGTCATTGGTCCCTTACCCTTCGTCAATCCGGGGCTTTGACAAATCTCGAAGACGCGATACTTGTCAATTACGCGGGCCCACCGCCATGCTCTCCTCCATTTCACGTAATGCATGCCCTTGGAACACCCCGATGTCACCGTCACCGAGAGTCGAGAACAGTGGCAATAATTATGCAGAGGATTGATTCGTTCTTCATCATCAGCATGAACTCTGCAGCAGCCATCGGCGCCGGAGTGGACGAGTGACGTCCTCTTCGGCGCTTCGAGCTTTCCGGCAATCGCAGCGGATCTAACAACACCCACTTTAGATCGTCGTCCAAGCAATCCGAATACATTTCAAGTATGCAGTAGTAGGTATTATACAACGTTCATTCCTTCTTATGCTGCCCTCGCCTAAGCGATTTTGAGAATGCTCATCACTCCAACTGCGCCAACCCCTCCCGCATATACTCCTCAAACAGCGGCTTGTAACTCGGATGCCACCTACTCAACGCCGGCCTATTCTCCGCAATATCGGCAGCTCCCCACATAATCCTCAACTGATCCACTTCCCTCTTCGTCTCATTATCCGGAACAAGGATATAGAAATCTCCTTCGCGCAATTTGTCGAGCATATAGAGCACAGTTTCTTCGGGAGACCATGCGCCTCTAGGTTTCTCCGTCGAGTCGCCAGTTTTGGTGAGGCCGGTAAAGGTCCATCCAGGGCTGCATATAGCGGATAGAAGTCAACTGGGTGAGTTCCAATAATATCGGTGCAGAGTGATGTGGAAATATGGAAGAGAAGGAAGGAAGGATTGGGAACGTACATGAACAGGTGGGCGGTCACATTGCCATGAGTCTGCTCGCGCAATTCGTGCGCAAGGCTCTCGGTCAAACTCTTGACAGCAGCCTTGGCAGCGTTATACGCTGGGTTTCCTCTGCAAACAAGACGTGTGATCAGCTAACATTCCGATTTAATTTGAAAAGTGAGAACACGGAGAGGTAATGGGGCGGCGCCGTCGGTCGGCAGAAGTAAAGAACTGTAGCCTCGTTGAAACCGTTGGGGACGGTGCGAAGGAGAAGGACAAGCTTCTGGCACCACCGACCCACGACCCACGAACAGGGACAGAAATAGACGAGCACATACGGAGGATTAGTGATGCCCTGCTTCGATCCAGTATTGATCACCAACGCCTGGTTCTCCTGGTACACCATACTCTATTCCAAGCGCAAAGCGAAATCAGCTTTCCTTTCCCTGCATGAAAGTGGTAAACGCACCCTGACGAACGTTTGCTGCACATTCAAGACCCTGCAATCATCCCGTTCAGTAAATGAATGGATTGATTGACAAAGGCACGTTGCTTAACGCACAAAAAGAGAATGAATACGCACCCGAAAAGATTAACGTCAAAGACCTTGTGCCATTTATCGATACCCTCCCAAGACTTGGCTTGCTCGGCGATACCAGCGTTGTTCATGAGCACAGCGACCTGGAGAAGTATCAGCATTCGAATCCGCGGTGCGCATCGAGAAGAAGCATAGAAGCGAGGATCGTCATCAAGGGACAGCGATAGACGCTAAGCAAGCGCAGTAGCGAGGTCGAGTTGATGCGATGACGCCCATCGAATCTCAAGGTAGACTCGAATAGCAGAAGGACAGAAGGAAAGAAAGACAGAAAAGATAAACATACCTCACCCCAATCCTCGTATACCTTCGTCTTCAAACTCTCCACTTGGTCGAGCTTGGACACGTCCGTGGGGACTATCAACACGTTCGCCTCCCCGATCTGCTCGACCAACTCCTTCCCTAAACTCTGCAGCCCGGCCTCATTCGTATCCGCAATCGCAACTTTCAATCCGAGCCTTTAATATTGGCCAATCGTTCAATTATTCGTTCAGAGCGATATTGAGGAAAGGTCAAGAGATAGGCAAATTTCGGTTAGTGACAACGGCGATAACACAGGGACGACGAGATTTATACGCACTTGGCAAACTCCTTCGCAGCAGCCCTGCCAATCCCGCTCGCCGCACCCGTAACAACCGCTACACGCCCCGCATGAAGCACAGGGTGCATATCATCGCCGATGGACAAGGGATCCGGCTTGAACGACGCTGCTCCCGAGAAGCCTGGTCGCATGGGCGACGCGTTCCGGCTGCGACTAGATGGATTCGACCTCATGGCTATCGTTGTCCTATGTTCGTGGCAAAGGGAATGAATGAATGAGCGAGTAAGGTGGGGTACGATAGATCAGTAATAACGCTTTATATAAGAAAAGAACCCCGCCGGGGCGGAAACCGCCAAAACCCAAAACATCTGCATAGCTCAGGCTTATCACGGCGCATAACTTATCTGCAATCCGGATCCGGATCTCCACCGCCGTTTACATACCATACCTTCCTCCTCATCCATCCCGCTCTCTGTCAATGGCTTTGAATGAACGAACTCACTTTTTCGCGGTAGACTCGAGCGTCTCTAGAATCCTCTAGATTCCCACAACTTTGAGCAAGACTGTCGTCATAAGCACACGATCCCGCCGCCATGACGCAGAACAGGACGATATGAACCCTAATTTCTCTTCACCCCAGAATTGTCGATGGAGATATGAAGCGTTCTGTCAATCGTCGGAGACCAACTTTCGCACAGCTGTGTGCAGGCACAGGCTTAATCCGAAGCGCAGCAACGGCCTCGGCCGAAACGCGTTCTCGATGTTCCAGCGAATCAGATCAAGCTCATTTACCCTGGATGCATAGCGCTTGTAGTGGGCGCTAATTTAATTCATTATCTCCTGCGTGGAGCGGTCCAAGGCCACACAAACTTTTCCGAGTCTCCCGGTCAGGCCGAGCACCAACGTTATCTGCAGCGCTGAACGGATCATAGCCAAATTTTTTTACCTACCACTCGGTGTGGCGCACAATCAGCTGCGGCCAGGGTGCTTCGTTTGTGCTGAACTTTCTCCACCACTACGTCGGACCTTGCTGATAAACAACCTCCCAGCAGCCTCCCAGAAATTCGAGTCCAGGAGCCGAGCATATCATTGTTTCAAAATCATCTATGGGCGGGCGGACCACGGGATTTAAGTCAGCTGTCCCCTGAAAGCATCGTCAGTAGAAAGCGTGTCAACGTTACCCTTCTTCTCCATCATCCCTAGGTCCACAGGGGCCGATCCATTCCTCGTACATCTACAACATACTCCTCTTCCCTTCTTCCAAGTCCAAGTCGCTCTCTTGACGAAGGCACCAACTAACCAATGGTCCTCCCCTCCTAGTAGCACCCACAACCGCACCCACAAAAACCACTTCAGCATTATCACCCCCACAATCCAACACAGAGAGAAATATGATCCTCCTTCGCCACCCTCTTCACCAAACTCAGTGCCTTAGCCCCACACANTTTTTTTCGGCATCGGCATCGGCGATACCTGCAGCGAACCTGCAGACAGAAGCTTTGCGACGAGGTTTTCTAAGCACCCAACCCAAGCAGGACGATCAGTAAGTGCGAGACAGATACTCGTGAGACAGTAAGATTAGGAGAGGCGATGTTAGATATATGGCGTCGGCGAAGATCGTGCGGTCGCTGAGTGGGGTTTTTCGCCCTCTTTTCGTTGAAAAAGTTCCACATGGCACTAGGCGAGTTGCAGTTGAGGCACTCGAAGAGGAGAAAGAGAAGGGCGATAGCGGACAATTTCTGAGAACTAGCAGAAAAACGAAGGACGAAAGTGACGATGGCCGAAACTCACAGCACATCGCAGGAGAAAAAGCGGAACAGCGGGGGGATGGCAAGGTCAAAGAAAACTGGCCTTTTATAAACCATTCGTTACGGGCTAGTCTGGGTTGCCGCACGAATACCCCACTTCATCCGCATCTCAAACAAAACTGGCAGCCTCAAATTCGAATGCCGGAAAGAGGTGTCGCGCCCGAAGGCCGTCTTGAAATCGCAGACGCAACTAGACCATCATGGACGTAACAATTACCACGCGGATGTAGAGCCACGAGGCGAACTTCTGGTATTTATCCCCCTGTTGAGATGTGGCCAGGGTGGCGGGTAGATGACGAGGAGTTTTCATTTCCGTTTCGATGAGGCAAAGTGATGAATCTCATTGAGCAAAGCAGTATCACAAACAAGACAGGAGAGCAGGCTATCGTGCACGCAAGCTAGGACTGGGTTCAAGCATCGATGGGTATACACGTCCTATTCCGTATCCAGTCTGAACATCGTATCGGAATCAGCGAAAGCATGCCAAACTTCCAACAGACATTTACTCACCAATCGTAACGTCCTCCAAATGATCGTCAAAGTCACCAAACGCCTGATGATGCCCTTCTTCCCGCACATAATGCAGGGCCTTGGTAGGTAGATCGGGCGACGCCAGTTGGTATACTGAGCCTTGCGAAAAGGGCTTGTCACTGGGAGGGACGGCTTTCCATTGGTCTCCGGAGTACGTCCATGGCTGTAAACCTAGCTCGAGTCAACGCTTCAGGGAGGGAAAGTCCTGACGTACGTTCAAAGCAGCCTTGTCTGTCCCAAAATCCTCCCCGTCGATCTGCGAACGCACAGATAGACAGGTGGTTCTTAGTGAGGACGAGAGGAGGAAGGTGGGGCCAAAGGCGACGTACCACAAATCCAACGACATCCTTGAACTGTTCTCTCAGCCTTCCCAGAAGCTTTTCTCCAACGGGACCCAGTCCAACGTCACCAACGTTCCTTTGGGCTTGATAGTAGGCAACGATCTTCAACCCGTTCTCTTGTGCGAATTGACCTGCCTTAACGCGTTATTAACCCCTTCGAACACACGGGAAAGGACAAAAGGCGATGCAAACTGAGAGAAGGGTAGGATCAAGACACCTACCAGGTCGAGCCCAATCTCCATCATCGGGCTGAGGCTCGTCCAATGGTGCAACAGAGGAACAGCATCCTGCACCTCGATCGGTCCGCCCGCCTTGTCCTGCGTCCCCAGCAAAACACCGTTCACTGGTTGATGTGGGTGTTTCGCAGCATGGAAGTAGAGCTTGTAGTATGCGACTGCTGAGATGCGGACGGTTGGCGCCATGGACGATGAGAGCAGGTCAATATTGATCCCATCAGACCATAGAGGGTATGCAATCTATCCACGTACTGACGATTCTATTTTGACCACGCGGCTCGGATAAAAAGGAGGTCTCTTCCTCCTCGACCACCACCACGCACAAAGGGAATAGGACGTTCCGCCAAGACGGTCCCAGTACCTGGAGTATTCCTGGTCTCTCCTCAAGTCTAGCAACGGATTCTAACGTTCATGTTGTCATAAAACTGAGTACGTCGAAATCAAACGCCCGTGCGAAGCTCGCTTCATCTTCGAAGCAAAGATCCGGCCCAAACAGGCTGGATTGGAGGATACGTGCAAGCACCTCTCAGATATCCTCGTAGCCAAAGAGTATCCGGAGTTTTCTACCAGCACCATCCGAGAGTTTCTTTGGATAATGGTAGTCGAGGCCTGCATGGGCATCCAGTATTGCATCGTCATCTCAAGGTATCAAACTTGAAGTATAACTCAAGCGCTGCGAACCCAAAATGCCCGGGAAAGTAGATGCGATATCGGGCGCAATTCATCGACGACTATTTATATTTGATATATTGGACGTGCATCTGATGATCCACTGTACCTTGTGCTCACTCCGATATAATTCAGGCCAAGCCGTGCTCTACTCTCTCGGAATTCAACACGGCGACATAAATCCCAGTCACCTTCTCTGGGCCCCGTTATCCTCGTCTCGCATCTCCAAATTGTGCAACTTCGCCCGTGCCCAATCCACTGCCGGCCGCGTAGACAATCCTCCGATTATGGCTACTGCTAATAGTGACTTCGGAACTTGGCCCTCCTTCGACCTCTTATACATCCACAAGGACCTAGGTCCAGCCCCACCCGCTCCCGTTTCTACCGACGAGTGGCACTNCCCCCAGAGAGTTTCGACGACTCTACTTCCATGAACTCTGATTTTTAATTACAGTCGTTTGCAAAATAAACTGCAGTGTCTTTTTTTTTCTTCGAGCAGCCATTTCAGCATCCTTTTCAACCACCCACTCAAATTTGGTGTGACCGTTGCTGATAGCCGTCACAACTTGCTCGAAAAAAAAAACAACACGACTGCAGTCNTATTTTGACAAACGACTGTAACCTATTGGTCTATTCCATCGCCTTAAATCGGTTGGACTCCACAGGCCACCTTATCAAAGACGACCAGTTGTTCGCAAAGACGGGAGAACTATAGGGGTGAACCCGGAGGCGCAGAGTTCGCGGTCGAATTGAGATCGTACGACCTAGGCCGGGACGCGTGCCGAGATATGCTTTCGTTCCTCATCCAGACTCGACTCTTCGAATACGCCGGACCTGGGAGGAGGGANTTTGGGGGAGTCTTCACCCCTTTTCGAGGAAGCGGTAGAGTATTAATTATGAGCCAAGGCTGAAGGCAAAATTTGCCAATTTGGTTCAAGGTACTGAGCCTAGGATGCAGAGATCGGCGAGTGCAGACTTCTTTTGTTCGTTTTCGCGACACAAGTTCTCCATGTCACGCTCCCACTTTCCGGCTCAGAACGGCAGCCATCACGGGGTTGTCCTTCAGGAAACACGAGTCAGGATTTGCACTTTGAGAGCAGACAAGGTACGAACTTGCACGATCGCGGAGAACTGCCGAGGTGCGGCGCATCCAATGCCGCTTCCAGAGTTTGAGAGGCGAGGGCCGATAGGAATGAGCCGGTCGACTTTGTATCTGACCACCATTCTTGAGGTGAGGATATTGTGCCGGCGACATCACCGCGTTCAACTGAAGTTTTACGGTGTCCTTGGGACAACGAGCATTTTCTCTAAACTCTTTGGGTCTGAATATACGAACAACCTTTTACAGACTGCCTATTACTACTATATAGCTTCTCATGAATATAACTGTTGGACTTTGCACTGGTATATGGGTTGGTTCTATTGTATTACTACTACATGCTGCCTTTGGTGGAACCCTGAGGACCAGACCCTCGTTATTGTTGAGTGCAGAGCAGATAGGGAGTGGGGTTGGAAGATTCGGAAGAGATTGAAAGCGGAGGTCGAAAGCAGATTCGGGGGTTTGTAGGGAGCTAAGGTAATAACATCTTTCATTCTTAAACCTAACATTGATCCAAGTCAGCTAGACACAGCGATGTCACTCATTATCCGCAATATACCGATGACTCTCCCTCCCCTGGCGTTCCTCCTTCTCCAGGCGGTGGTTGCTCCGATGCACCTGAGTCGAGACATATACGCTTCCGGTCAGGCTAGACAAAGGACGAATACGTATGTGAGTAAAAAAAAGGGTATTTAACCACTGAAGCGAAACGCGTATACCTCCTCTGGCATCGTTACAGTCGCAAAGGGCGAAGTTCTTTTTGACAAAGTTGCTTCAATGGTGGGGCTCGTTAGACTGGGCGTGTCAGATTGTTGCTCAACCATTCGACCTTTCTCATCAATCGGTAAGATCATGTATGACTTATTGAAATTGTTGTCGACGAATTTCAGGATGAGACGCTGGAAGCATTCATGAATGTATTCCGGGTCCGTCCTTGGGTCATCAGGATTGTATTCCCCAAACCAATATGGATCGGTAATAAGGTATGACCCGAGCTGCTGGAGCAGCGGATGGAGAGCTTGATAGCTGGGATGGAGGTTGTCGGGGAGAAAAGAAGCCAAGAAACCATTCCGGCCTCTCCATCCTCCGACCAGAGCAGACCAAGTAGAATGCAGAATAAGTTCGTTATCACTTGGTTCGGATAGCGGAAAAACCGGTGTCCATGCCGGGTCTGGGGGTGTAGGAAGCTGAGCCGTTGTTTTGTTTTGTTGTGCGGGTGTCATAGCCGCGTCACTCTTCGCAGGCTTGGCGAGTATCGCCCAGTATACGACGACCCAGAATATCGACTCTGCATCGTGATGAAGTTGGTGTCTCCACGGGTGTGGATGGGGAAGCTTCTGTGGGTCAAATATGCATTTGGTGACGCCGTCAAATTTCTTGATACGTTCTGGGAATCGGTTTGCATACGGCAGAGGGCAATCTGGAATTGTCTTCAATACCGTTTCATCCGCCGGAGGAGGTACTGGACCTCCCTTCTCGATGGCTCTGGCAATGAATACCGGGGTACCCTGGCAGATTCTTTCAGTGGATGTGTGCAATAAAATTGTATGGACACTGACTGTTCGATCGGCTGCATCCTCAGCAATTCTTTCTCTCCCTTTGAGATCTTCGCTGCGATTGAAATCGATCACGAGCGTTGACGTTTCCTGGGGATCATCGCTATATTCGAGCCCCATGTTAGCTAGTAACGTACTCAGTGAAACAGCATCTACGCACCTTTTCTCTAATAAGAACTTGATGAACGAAGGCTTGCGTTCTTGCGCCTCCAAAGAGGCATCGGTGAGCACCACAGTTGAAGAGGTCTGAGCGGTCTCCTGATCCGTTTGGGTCGGTGAAATAGCCACGGGAGAGGGTGAATGAGCCTTCTGGTAATCTTTAACGCAAAGGATATTTCCTTTGCTAAAATCCCGATGAAGGATATTGCGCTCTGCGTGGAGAAAGCGGGAGACTAGAGGGAGGGTAAGCACGCGCAGATAGGCTGAGGACCACAAACTTACTTTCTAAAGCGTCGTACGCAACCATGAGCATCTCTTGGGGGGTTTTGATGGACATGAACGGATCCCCTTCCTGTTTTAACCCCAAACGCACTGTCTCTCTATTCTTGACAAGACTAGACGATATCTTTTCTTCGTGAACTAGCTCGACAACCCCAGGGACTGGGCCATCGCGGTGTATGGCTTCGAGTATGCCTACTTCATTGAAGCGTGTGTCCTTTCGACATAGTTGATCCTTGATGACTCTGATCGGCTGACCTGCGACCTTGGGGGGGTCCAGAGATTCGCTGACGAAAACATGGGTGCGTGTGCCGAAGGAACCTTGTGCATAACGGCAGATGAAGCGGGAACAAGAAACCTGCTGAGGTTTGCTGTCTTCCTTATTCTTGACCGTGAGAGTGAAGGTATAAGTACAGATGCGCGTGGCCTTGTCGTGGGTCATTATGATAGATGAGTCCTGGAATGTCGGGAAGTCGTAGAGACAGTATACCAAGGTATACGCAACCTGTCGAGTGATGCGGCTTGTCCACTGGAATGTGAACTTGTACACCCTATCACCGGCGATGCCAACGAGCAGCTGAAACTCCTTCTCTGAGATGAGTAGCCCAAAAGCAGCTTTGAAATCGGGTCGGGCGAGGAGGAGGAGGTCGAGGTAGGTAGCCGCCTGTTGCATTTGTCCTGACTTGGTTTTCCCCTTGGATGCATCCTCCCCGGCAAGTCTGATGCATCCCCAGGGAACCTTCCTCTCGTCCTTTCCACTTAGCCAATCCTTCTCGAACGCGGCAACCATGTCGGGTTTACTTTCTGCATCAGTAACATGTTTAGGTTGGGTGTCATGTGGGGTGCTTTTAAACACGAGCAGTTCGGGTAAATCTAGAGGAAGAAACGTGAGTGAGGTAGAAAAAGCGAGGTTTCGGCACTCACTCTTATCTTGCTTAATCCATTGCGAAGCCCGGTTTGCATCATCCACGAATGTGGAGCGTGAGCTGAACTCAAGTGTGGGTGTGGGTGATGGAGGATTGGTTGAATCCAGACCAATGAGATCCAGCAACCGCTTGAAGCATTTCTTTTCGTATTGATCGAGATCCTCTTCGTCTTCCTTTGAGGGTTGCTGCAGGTTGTATTTAGCAAACTTTTGCATATCATCCCGCTTATGCTCAGCATAGACCCTTTCGAAAGGGCGCACAGGAGTGGAATGGGACATGGTCGTTGGAGTCCGGGAGCAATGGTGGCGATGGTCGATGCTGACATTCGCTGACTAATAGCACCGCCACTCGAAAAACCTGGTATTACTCGTGAGACACGACAAAGGGCTACTTGCGAGCAGTTTCTCGAGAAATGCGGGGATCTCGCCATAAATAAACAGACTCGTCGATTAAAGGAGGTATATAAGGTCTCCCCAACCCTTCGGAAATTCGAGCGGAGTCAAAGCGATACGAGCCATCCCCTTCGGATTGACCGTATGACTTCGTGTTGCCAACGAAGTAGGGTCCAGGTCACTTCACGCTTCATCGACTCTGCATCGTGATGAAGCTGGTGTCTCCATGGGTGAGTAGGGGGAGGCACGGTTGGTACAAAAATGCAAAGGATGACACCATTGATTTTTTGAACTGTTCTGGGAGCCGCTCTGCATACGACGGAGTGCAGCGTTTCGGCACTCGCTTGCGCAGCCCGGTTTGCATCATCTACGAATGTGGAGCGTGAGCCGAACCCAGGTGTGGAGGTGGTTGGTGGGTTTGGGGTAGGGTTGGTTGAATCCAGGTCAACGAGTTAACTTGCTGATGCATTTCTCTTCATATTCTTCGGTCGGCGATGAGAGCAATATCGATCCCATCAAAACAATCCTTCAACCCCTCATCTTCAAGAGTCGTCATGTGTCAGTTTGGAGCCTCTCTCAGACCTGAACCATTTTCTATCAGGCCAGAATGTGCACATCCGAGCGCTTTCTGTGCTATCTGCTTTTCCGCGTCGGTGCCAATGACCATAAATGTCATGAGCCACCCAGTCAATCGCTCTAAAATGGATGGATTCCACGCTGCTCTCGACGACTAGCTCGTCCTGCTGCCAGTCGCTCGACGCGCTCCTCACGTTGAAACCGGTGGCAACAACACAAACACAGATTGCGACGACGCGAACCCTGCGCCTTCATTGTCACGAAGCGGCTAACCAGGGTCGACATTTCTCTATCTTACAGCCAGTCAATCTGGGCAACTCCAGGGCTTCCAAGTCTCCACCGGTCCTCCTCCAAGAGCGTTCGTCGGCTCGAACCCTCAAAAGCTCTATGCAGTGACCCAGGATCTGATACACTCGAAGATGATTGGGATGAAGAGCGGGGATACATATCGCAGCTTACGCTGCAGAGATGGTATTAGCTGTTTCGGACAAGATCATGTCCTCAGTTTTCTCGTTGACGGTGAGCAATCCATGTGCACATAGGAACAAATCTACCGATTTACGCACTGAATAAGCGAGAAGAATCGACTATATACGGCTGGTATCTCGATTACGAGGACCCAATTTAAGTCATGCCTGAGGAAATCGTCCAGATCCCCACCACACGCATCTGGGGTGTGCCCCCAGATATATGGAATTCGAACATCGTTCGAGATATGCTCGATTTTCAAGTCTGTTGCAAGTATCCTCTTCCGCGCAACCTTGGTTGTAGGGGCAGTGGTAAATGTCGTGTGTGATGCACCGCGAAAAATCCTTCGACGTTTTTATACCACCGTCGTTCCTCTTTCAAGGCGATAAAGGGTCTTGCTGCTACTCACCCCCTGGCGAAACTGGATTGAAATCCAAGTTCTCGACGTCTTACTACGTTTCTTTGGCGTATATAGATATATGGTAGTGTATCTTGCCACTTTTCTTCCGAGCCTTGGCACATGGATCCAAAAGATCAAGTTTACACAGAACTCAGCCGTCAAAATAGGGGCATCATTACCCAAGTTGTGAACACTCAGTTCACCAAACGGCACCGCCTCGGGTTCTGCCTTTCATCGTCTTTCAATTAGTACAATGATGAAGGCAGACACCGGATCGTCGCAACCCCAACCCTCCGAACTTGCTTCCACTCTTCCCCAAGCAACGTTGACTCCGAGTACTCTGTATTCCAACCCTTCTGACCATAGTTCCGCTTCATCTATTCCTCGCAACGGCGCAACCTCTCTCTTCGCACACGCCAGCCGCTTTCAAATGGGCAATTTGCAGTACTTTGATGCACCCAATGCGGGCAGCATTACTGTAACGAGCGGGGGAAACACCCATTCAGAGTCCGGTGCGTCAAGTTCCTCCATGTCTGCGAAGCCCGGCTCTAAAGAATCGTTCCAACCTCACTACGGCTTCGCAGGCTGGGAGCTGTTGTTGAGGAACACAGCGCCCAGCGCTCTGTACAACTCTGATGCTCGATACGATCCTCCAAAATGTGATGAAGACACCCGAGTCGAAGTTCTCGACGAAATTATGGGGTGGATTGAGGACCGCGAGTCGCCCCAACGTCTACTCTGTATGACGGGCGCTGCCGGAGCTGGCAAATCCGCCTTGCAACAGACCACCGCCGAAAGATGTGCAAGGAAAAAGACGCTTGGTGCTGCCTGGTTCTTCTCTGTCGACGATTACACCCGTAACACAGTCAAACCAGTGATTGCCACCATCGCGTACCAGCTAGGAAGGACAAACAATTCGCTCAAGCAATTGATCGCGAACGCAGTGGAGGATGATCCCGTTATCTTTCACCGGTCACTGCAAGCACAGATGGTCACCCTCATTGTCAATCCCTTCGAGCAGCTGAAGGGCATGGGGTTCGACCTCAGTAGCCTTCCTCATGCTGTTTTGATTGATGGTCTCGACGAGTGTAAAGAGGAGGAACGTCAAGCAGAACTATTGACCGCTATCAAGCAGTGTCTTCTGACAGGCACTCTTCCGATCCGCATCTTCATCGCCAGTCGACCTGAATGGGCCATTCGTACCACTTTGGAGCCAGGGGGCGACCTACACGAGGTGGCTTATCATATCCAACTCAGTGACAAGTACGATGCCACCGACGACATTCGTCGATACCTCCGCAGGAACTTCCTCGACATTGGCAGGCGACACGGCAATCCTAAATGGTACAGCCAAGCAGACATCGAGACCCTTGCGCAAGCCGCGTCGGGACAGTTCATATTCGCCTCGACGGTGGTCAAGTACCTTTCACAGCGACGAGGTTCCCCTGCAGAGAGGCTGAAGATAGTTTTGACCCGGACACCACACAAAGGTCAACACGCGCGTCCATTCGAGATGCTCGACATCCTTTACACCAACATCTTGTCAAGTGCGAAGGAAGCATACGAAGATGTTGATACCAACAGTGGCCGCGACTTCCTTCTACTTTTCAGATCCTATCATGCTTTTTGTACCAGTGGGTATGCACCCGTAAGGTCCCGATTCTCATTGGACCACATGACTGCCCTGCTCAATCTCGAAAGCAGGGCTTGGAAGGTCGTTATTTCAGACTTGCGTTCTCTAGTGGCCCTCGCCAAAGACCCCAGGGGGGATTTATTTCTTCGACTATATCATAAATCTTTTTCCGATTTCTTAACCCAAGAAACCCGTGCAAAGAACTTATTTGTACCAACGTCTACCGTCTGTGCGCACCTCGCAAAGTGCTGCCTTCAGCAGATTATCCAGTGTCCTCTGAAACTCGACTCCCCCAGTGCGTAATCACGAATAGTCAGTCCTATGTTGCAGGTACTGACCGAAGTGATCGTTCTGCAGTTCTAGTGTCACAGGAATTGAAACACCTCCCACCGCCCAAGAGTGGTTTGGGTTGTGCAGTCCATATCCTTCCGTATTTACTGAACACCGCGGGCTTAAAACGTGCGATCATCGATGAGCTTGCTGAATTCACCCAGCATGGAGGGTGGCAGAAACTCGACAAGTTGCTGCCTTTGCCATACCAACTCCGTTCCCTTTTTCCCTTCTGGATCGACACTTTCAAAGATGCGATCATTGCCGAACCGATAATGGTCTGCATTTCCCGTGCTTCCAATTCCCGACCTATTATCTTGCATACTTATTCACTCTTTGTGCAGGACCAAAATCATGAAGTCGCCGCGGCATTAGGCAAGTGGTATCAAAAATGGAATGGTGACGCTGAAGAGTGGGAAGAGCAACGAAGTAATACCTCATCAACCTCGATCATGACAAAGATCGCTATCGCACTGGATTGAACGTATGTACGCTCATTCAAACATCTGCGGACATTGAATCAAGAAATTGACGCACGGCGTTTACAGGCGTCGTTCCGACAGCATGAATCTCAAAAAGAGTTTCTGCAGAAAACAGCTCTCTGTCGTACCATGACTGGTGATAGCTTCTAGCATAATCGATAAAGCCATCCATACCACCAAACTCAGAAAAGCCATCGAACACCTGACGCCTCGATACATAGGTTTCGGTTGACGGCAAACTTTGTGATTGTAATTCGCGATTTCTAAAACTCATGAATAGCTGCTGTACGCAGCCTCTAACACGGTCTGAATATTAACCGTCTATGTATTGACGCTATGATACTTCAGCGTCGACATTCAAAGTCATCTATCGTGACCTCCTCCGTCTTCGTGATGCTCTCGGCCCCATGGCGAAATTGAATAGGCGCCAATTTTTCCGACGTCCGTTGTGTACTCTGAGCAGTGGCGCGCGTGTTGAAGCCATTTGCTGAGTAACCCAAACCGCCTGCCAATATAATGTGACCTTGGAGTTTCTCGCGTTCGGACCATCCTCGAAGGTGAAGGATCATGCGTGTGGACAGGATAGCATGCAGAGCGGATTCTGGTCTAGATCGTTGGGGGAAAAAGAAGAAAACGAATGTGCAGAGCACGTTCAATAGAGCATTATGCATGATTATACGGTTGGGACTGACTGGGCCAAGAAGAGAATGCCGCCCTGTGTATATCAGGCAACACGGTAACAGCAGTTCGAGTAAGGTCAACAAAATGTCCGAATATAGTGACAAGCGGCAATAGTGAATCTCACCTTGGTCGTGAACCCAACAAGGACGTTTGCAAGCGCCAAAGCTATGTTCAAAGGGGGTGAAAGAGTCAGCGATTCAAACCCCCAAAAAATGAACAATAAATGCAAAACTCACCAGACAAACAGAAGAAGTAAAACATTCCATCCTGATAGAACATGGATACCAAAGAATTATTGAACTTCCTGTACTTCTGCCAGATGATATACAGCATGCAGAGCATCACAGCTATATACCCAGGTGGACGAATGCCATTTCAAACATCGGAAAACAGGAGAGAGGCAAGGGAAAGGAAGGTCGAGTGCCAGTGTGGATGCCATTGTCAGCTTGTTGATCAAAGTTTAAAAGGAGAAGGAGCAGAGAACCGAAATATAAAAAGAAAACAGAAAAAGGCTTTGAACGTACTGAAAACGGTGCCAAGCAAGAGCGCAAAAATTCCTCCAAGCAATTCAGTAGGTACTTTTACAGGAACGCATACACGTATGGCGCTGGCCGGTCCAGCCGTTGGGAGCTCGATATCTGCAAGTGGGATATGTGACGACAGCATCAGCCTTAACGACCATTTGAAATTTCGTTGGAAATGCACTCACAGTGAACACCTCTGAAAAATGGAACAGCGAGACCAATCACACCGCCTATTGACGTCTATAATAAGGGAGATATAAGGGAGTGATGCATTAAGCAGTCAATGGATGGTCAGCGTCGAGAGAGCGGGAAATTGGAAGAATACGAGTTGAGACTCACCAGAGTTAGAGTGTATACNAAAAACCAGAAACCTCTTGTCCTGCCCAGAGAAGGCGTAGAGACGATACATCAAAATGACTAGAAGGATAGCACGAGCGTCAGCTTTAGCATATATCCAGTTATCGCCAGCAGGCGCTATAGTACGTGGTAAGTGTACGCACTTTCTGATCCAGTAATTACCAACATTGCCGACACTGCGGACAAAATACTATCAGTCAGGACCCTAACGTTGTCGGCTGTAGACCGACCAAGCAGAAACGCTGAGAGTAGACGAAACTAACCAACTGTCAAAAAGAATCTAACTTTGCACTGCGTCGGCGAGATATCCGTCGAAAACCCATCTACAATCCAACGCGACAAGAAACTCGCTGTCAGTGGTAATAAAACGAGGGCAGAAAAGCGTGCATACAAAACATAGCCAGAGCCATTTGGACTAAACTGAAGTACCGCACCAGGAAAAATAGTGCTTTTGGCACGCTTCGCGGTGCAGGCCACATCAGACGAACCTGTCAAATCGGGAGGGGTCCGTTTAATTGTGCACGTATGGTTACCTAACGGGTCAAGGACGCCAAACATACCTCGTCCGGGAGGGTGTAGAAAAAATCCACGATCTGCCAAGCAACACACGCACATCGCAAGTCAATACCCCCGTATACATAATACTCATCCTGAGCAGAAGCAGCCACTTACCAGGAGAGAGATCGCACAGACGACCTAGCCAGTCGTCCATCTATCTTCAGCGACAATCATTCGGCAGGAAGAAATGATGGCCAAACGCACGAAGTACTGCATCGAGTGAGTATGAACGGCGGGCATAGGACAGAATCGGACACGATCACACACCTTGAATCTTTGCACTGAAAGGAGGCCCTGCTCCATTGCCTTGAATGCTGCGTCCGACCTCGCATTCATTGTCAGAGAACTGAGAGAGGACTGAGACGGCGCTGGTTCGACTCCAAAGATTGGAAGGTGCAGGGCACAACTCGGAACTCGCGGTCATACCTGTGGCTGAGGGCCGTATATATGGTATTCCCACTACTAGTAGCGATACTCCACTCTCCGTCTGGGCGAAATGAGATACTAACGTGGAGGAATGCGCAGCAGTCCATCTACCAGTAACATTGCAACCGTCAGGGTACACTGAATTCAAACTTCACCATTCACGTACATCATCTTCCGGACCACAGCGCCCGGCGCTGATGAGGATCACGGATGGTCATCCCGACATATGGGCGGTATTTCTTCAGCGTGAACGAAAAATCTTTCCTGCAAAACGGGATCCATCGGACTATCGTCGATGTCATCTTCCAGCAAAGTTCATTGGGGTAGCCAAATTAAATTGACCGTTGTGCGCAAAGTTTCTCCATTCTATGTTCGACAGGCGGACGTTTTGCCCTCAAGCTGGAAATCCAATCATTGCTGTCAAGTCATGAGGCACCCAACCATTCGATAGCTATCAAGTCGTGTCAAATAACGGAAACCCAAGACATATATACATGCCCAAGAAGAGAGGATGCCAGCATTGAACATTGACCGCGGAAAAGTAGCCGGAGCAGCCATCCAGGAATCTGAAACGGATTTCAAACGCATTCCCAAGAACACCGAACGCGGAATTTGCTTGAAGGGTGTACGCGGATAAAGTGTGGATTCGAAGAACGAGCAACCCAAGGTGGTGCGCAGCAGCAACGAATTCGAGGACGACGTGACTAGCAAACGAGAGTGAGCGCTTTGCCAAATTTCCTTTGTTCGCCGGAGGCATGACTCGGATAAAATTCCAACTCCGAACGCTTGCCTCCTTCCTCCCATGTCCAACGCTCTGGTCTCCAAAGAAAAGGCAAGAATAACGCCATCTCTCGTCCTCCTCAATGCCTTGACCACCATCCCTTAGGGCAACGAAGCCTTCAAGCAAGGCCGATACGCCGACGCTGTGGGATTCTATACAGCAGCTATCATCGCCAACCGCGAGGAACCAACCTACCCGCTCAACAGATCTGCTGCGTATTTGAAATTAGGCAAGTACGTTTTTCGTGTCACCAAACCTTCTGTTTTTCCAGAAAACAAGGAAGAAGGAACCTGACCGACGAATCTTGAAAACACCAGGTTCCAAGATGCCCAACGAGACTGCACCACTGTCTTGAAACTCAATCCGAAAAACGCAAAAGCGTACTTCAGAAGAGGTCAAGCATGGCAAGGATTGGACGATTTGGACAAGGCACATAGCGGTACGCGTCTGAATTTCCACCGAGACGGAGAAGAAGTTAAAAGTGACTGACCGGCATTTTCAGATTTCTGGGAGGCCCACCAAATCGAACCCAATAATCAAGCTGTATCAGACGCGTTAAATGAGGTAGCGAACAAAAGGGATGCAAAGAAGGAGAGGGTGCGTTTCATTCTATTCTAGTTAAGCCGTTATAGATCCCATTCGTCCAGGCTCCGGCTACCGGTTCTGCGAAACAATCAGTCGACCCCAGCTCTATTCCTCGCAGGCGTCGTGTTCCCATTGAGATCATCGAACCATCCGAAGCTGAAAAGGACGTCAAACCCGCAGTAAAAGCACCCGTTGACGATGGCAGCATGCTCAAAGAAGTGTCCTCGAGATCTATCAACCCATCCGAAATCCCTACACGATCAGCGACCAACGGCACGGACGCGAAGACCGAACCTGTGAAGAAAGCAGCGGACTCTGTACCGTCTCCATCCCAATCCCAACCACAACCACAACCAGCCTCGTCGTCGTCGTTCCAAGAAGCAAAGCAAGCACGAGATACCATTCGTCCAAGCAGAATCGGCGGTGGCATATTCCGTGCATCTGGTCCCACCACCGTCTTCCCAACTCGAGAAATGGGTTCTTCGAATTCGTCGACGACTTCTCCGGCATCAGCTCAACCTAAAACCAAAGCACCGACTCCCAAGACGTTGTCGGATCTAGTCAGGGTGTGGGACGCTCAGAGTACACCGGAGGAGCGGTGGGAGGTCCTTTCGGTAAGGCGCCTACTCGTCCATCTTTTCCCAATATTCACTCACCAACATTGTTTTTGCTTCTGTTTCTTCTTTCTTCGCAATAACAGACAATCCCACCGACCACCTTGCCTTCCTTCTGTAAATCCGGCCTCGAACCCTCATTCCTCGCGTCCATCTTCCAAACGCTTCACGCGATCCTACCTACGGCTGACCTGCCCACCCAGGTTGCGGTCCGATCGTTCTTGGACTACGTCGTCCTGGTTCCCAGATTCACGACCATTTTCTTGTTTCTGAGTAAATCAGAGAAGGAGGTTGTTAGGGAGGTTTGGAACATGCTTGGGGTGGAGTCGTTTGAGGGCGAGCCTGGTGCGTGGGGCAAGTTGTTGAAGTAACGAAGCAGTGGTATGCGTAGTCATCTTGAATTGTAACCCGCTCGGCGGGACCTTGCAATTTGATAATGGCGAGAATGGGCGCCGTTAGTTTCCGCTACTGACCGGCACAAAGCGACCCCAGTCAGGAGAACCAAAATCATCAAAGGCCACGAATCTTCACTCGGGGAAGAGATTAAGTCCAAATCAGGTCCAAGTCCTCCCAGATAACATGCCGACTCCTTGGCCGTTGGGGTAGATGCTGGGATGGGATGCACGCCGACTTTTCCGGAGCCAGACTCTGACAAAATGCTGGGCGAAGGAGATTGCGACGCATCGTCCAGTGCGTCGTGAGAAGGCTGGAGGATGGCACCAGATTCGCCTGGCAGGAGATTCATGCCATCCTTCGAGTTCGAGATCCGAGGCTCTGACCGGGTAAGAGATGATATGGTCGGCTCTACTGGGGTGACGGTGTTTGCAAGTGAAGGCTTGAGTGAGGGCTCGCAGCGACAGTGCCAACTGGAGTTTGGAGCCGTAAGTACTACCAGACGTAGTCTTTCTGGCTCAAGCGGATGGCTCGCGATGATTACCGTCGCAGGAGAGGGATCCAACGGGTTGAAAAGGCCTTCAGATAAGTCCTCAAATTCTTTACTGAGTACCTTTGCCTTTCCACTGAGCTATATCATTCCCAAATTCATGGCTAACCACTTGTTCCCTGGCCTGTTTGACTGCTGTGTAGTGTTTCTCATAGGTAAG